>JAQIXC010000853.1:0-19255 GCA_034697605.1 Metabelba pulverosa | reverse complement strand
AGAACCGAATCACTCGAACCGCTATCCCATCCGAACGACGCGTTTTCGACCACAACTGGTGTCTCGTAATTGTCTTTTCGTTCGATAGACTTCTCATCGATTTGTTTGGCGTTTAGATACGCATTGATTCGACGGACGGATGACATGAACTAAATTACAATTTAAAATATTTCCAATAAGTTAAATGTAAAATAATAATAATATTTTTATTTATTAATACAAACCCGGACTGCACTCGAAATTACAAATGGAAGCACTTGGAGTGGACCCTCTATTAAAAATAACATGGAAATATTTTTTACACTGTACATTTTAGCAAAAATGAATTAAGATGCTTACGAATTATGTTGAATAACGCGATAGAAACGAAAGCTCTGTTGGCGTCCAAAATATTGTTCGGCGATAGGTATATGAATGTCGCAAAACTTAGCAAGGTCATCTAAACATAAAATGCGTTAGCATAGTTAAACTAGCTTAATCTAACTAGCTACAAACCAGATTTGTGGCATAATTGGAAAATATTGCTATCCATGAGGTATATACTGCACAACTGGTCAGATGAGTCAACTCTTCGGCTCTAATCAATTCAATACGTTTCCTAAACGCCTGTTCCCACGCATTCAACTTCAACACCTTGATGCAATTAACGAGCTCATTGATCATGGCCACTCTCTTATCGCGACATTTCAGCACTTTTGCCCAAAACCTAAACTCTTGAGCGCCGACATAGCCGTTGATCGGTATGAACGCCACTGCGAATAGTATGCCGGGCAGAGTAGCCGCACCCAACTGCTGCCACAACAGGTACGTCGACAGCCCGATCTGCACCGGACTTAGCCACAGATTGTTGCACCAACCGATGAATTGGCACACGTAGGTCGTGTCCACCGATATTAGGTTCACAATCTCGCCGACTGTGTATACATTGCGGCTCTGGTTCGACAACTTCAAACACTGAAAATAGCAAGTATAAATTACAGTATTAAACAAAAAAGTTTAATAATTGAATAGGCTATACAGAATAGCTACACTCTCGTTATTTCATAGGGTATAGGCGACAGGTCTTGTTTACAAGTCTGGAGTTGGATTACTACAGGACCATTTTTTGTTGCTCTACGTGTCTTGGTTTGGATGATTCGCAATAAGGTGTGAAAACTCGATTTTATAATCCAAAACACTTTTATAATGTATATGTAAAACTATGTGCATAAATCATACTGAAATTGTTTTCAGTGTTTTTTAAATATATTAATTAAACTAATATATTTAAACCCTTCCCATTTTTAAACGTTAATATTAAGTCATAATAGTAAATTAATATTTTTAAGTTTTAAAAAATTAGCAAATGACAATAAAATAGATTTAAAAACACTGAAAACAATTTCAGTATGATTTATACACATAGTTTTACATATACATTATAAAAGTGTTTTGGATTATAAAATCGAGTTTTCACACCTTATTGCGAATCATCCAAACCAAGACACGTAGAGCAACAAAAAATGGTCCTGTAGTAATCCAACTCCAGACTTGTGAACAAGACCTGTCGCCTATACCCTATGAAATAACGAGAGTACAGTATACAACGCTATGTTTATAACTACAATAACGTGAGTTTGCTTATTTGTTACTCATGTATAAATTATCATTATTATTTTTTTAATAATTAACTTTATAATTTTTTACGCCAAAATCTAGATAAAAGATTTTTAAATCTAGTGAGTATAACTTATCACGGTTAAACAAATTAATCCACAGAAGTATTAATTAATTAAGTTGGTACAAAATAAAGTTACAAGTAAAATTTCAATACTTTCTTATACAACGCCGAAGTGAGCACTGCTTTGATTTGCAAATAAATCAAATTATTTCGGTATTCGTACTGTTGTTTGAGTAGTAGCCCAACAGTAGCCGTTCCGAACATCAGGAGCGCATACGAGTAGCCCTTCCATTCGGGTTCGGCGCTGTCACCGGCAGTTAGCCCAATAAGTTTGTTGAGAAATACTGGCGTGGTGAATGCGAGTAAACTTGCTACTAATAGCACGGCTGCATTTAATACAAGTCTTGGCCAGAACGTGCATAATACAATTGCGATAAAATTAGTGTTAGCGCCGGTATGTCTGCTCTCGGCTGCAACGCTGTGTCGTTCGGTAGTCGACGACAGATATGTGTTTAGCTTTTCGGCGCAAACGCTCGACTGGTTCGGTGCGTCGAGTGGCCACACGTCCTGAGCGGTGAGTGGGCGCCGATAGCCTTTCGCAACTATTGAGCTAAACCACGAAAAGGTTAGTTTCGAGACAATCGAACTGTACGTTTCGGGACAGCGCTTTGGGAATAATGTTTTTTAACAATTTTTTAAATTATATATTAAGTTATACAGTATATTTTTTTATCCCTTACCTGCAATATGTTATTTAAACGCGGCATTATTTTGTATTACTTTTAATGTGTAATTTAGAATTAAGTAAAATGAGTTATTATAAAGTTATATAATTGAGTATATTATTTCGTGTAAAAATAATATTGCTTTTACATTTTTATAAACTAATTTTTCAATAGATTTTTTAAATGTTTAATGTATCGTGTACCATGCTCTTACACTTTAAATTTCCAGTATGAAAAATTTGTACTAATCGCAATAATTGATTTTATTGAAACGTTGCCTGTCCGATTCGTAACAGCTGTGAAAAATTATCGATTTGTATTAGTGCGTAGTTTATTTTGTTTACTACTAACCTTAGATTGTACAGTATATTTTATTGTTCTAAACATTAGGCATCTAAGGCAATAAATTACTAATAATGATAAATGAAAATGTGCAATTATACAATAGATTATTAATTAAAATTTATATTATATATTTTTTAAAATCAGTAAATATTATTTAATTATATTTTATTGTAAATATAACATTGCTGATTTTTTGTTAAGCAACTTTACAATTAGAATGTTACCATTCACATATTTATTCTTAAAATGTAATGTTAGAAATAAAGCATTAACTTCTACTGCGAATATATAGTTTATTTATGAACAGTCATTATAAAATAATATAATGTCTAGTCATATGAATAGTCATTATAAGTTTGAATTCTATAACTAAAATGCAATATTAATGAGTTACTCGTAATCGGCAAAATGATACATTGCGATATTTCAAAAGCTACAGTACACTTATGTAAAAAAAAGAAAATACGCGATGTATTCGCCGCGAGCGAAGCGGTTGTCTACGAGTATCGCCGAATCGTTTCGGTAATCCACTCGATATGTCGCGGAACGAAGACGAAGTAGTTATCCGTCACATCCTTACACCCGCCATCGCCGCCCTTGCCGTGCGATGTGATGCCGACGAGTACGGCGCGGGTGCGCGCGCTGTCCACGTACTGCACGAGAGGGCCGCCCGAATCGCCCTATTCCGGGAAAGACAGAGAGGGTGGGGGTGGAGGCGAAATAAAATTATATAAACAAAACGCATAAACAAGCAAGGTACAAATTGAAGAAAAGATCTTGCTTACGAAGCAAGTGGTGTCCGGCGTCGCGTTGCTCGTCTTAGCGCAGATCATCGAGCCGCCGTAGCAGTGGATGCTCGGCCGGAGCTCGAACACGCCGCGGCGCATGTACGTCGACTCCGAATCGTCGTACTTGAGCCCGAAGCCGAACGCGTACGCGCGCTCCGGCCGCCTGTTCGCCTGCCAGTCCCACTTCGGCAGACAAATCGGATTTATGCGCATATGGCGGCCGTCGAGCAGATGAGTCGTGAAGTTCTTCGACAGTTTGATGAGCGCCAGGTCGTACGGCCCGCTGCGCGCCGGATCGGTATCCTCTTCGGCGCCGCCCCGGTCTATGAAGTCCGGGTTTACGATCCACTTCTTGATGCCGACGTTCTCGTCGCCCCAGAAGTGGTAGCCGCCCGCCCGTACCGTTACTGTTAGGCCAGTTCTTAATGTTAGACATTAAATAAATTAGCACTGTATCAATTAATTTGTTATTAATAATAATACTTATGTTTTAATAAGTAAAAATCATATATAAGTTTACAAATTAGTTATCATTACTTGTGGCAGTGGCCGGCGGTCAGCACCCAGTCGTACGCCAACAGGACACCCGAGCAGATACCCTCGGTGCTGCCGCCCCAGTTTCTATGGGTGATGTAGAGCGTAAATGGCGCTTCGGCGTACTTGGCCTCTTCGCCGAAGCCGATGCGATTCTGCGGCATATTCTCGCTATACTTCGCCGGTATTAAGCCTTCGATTATCGGAACCGATTTGTCCGGATATCTGTTTACGTAACAACTCTTCGCGTACTTCACGGAATGGAATGTCTGCACGTATCTGATCCCGCAATCCGGTTGATTAATGCGATGGCCGATGGGTTCGTGGATTTGCACAAACATCGCCGCATTTCCTGTTACGGTATAAACAGTTTTATTAAACTTTTATTTCGAAATCATTTTTCACTTACGCTCGCATTGACTGCACAAAAGAGATAGAATAACGCAAAACGTTTTGTCGAATTTCATTTTGTCAATAAACAAGTACCTTTTTTAAAAGAATGTTATAATTCAAATCCTAATTCGAATGCAATTTATAAATGCACTGCACGAATTTCTAGCGCGTGCATTGTACGTATTTCTTCTGTGTAAAAAGTATTGTTTGTAAAAGCACAGTTATTCTTTAATTACATTATTATCTTAATAATTGGAATCTTATCATACATCATTCTAATAATTATTTTGGTATTCATATTATTAGTCTAATTAATTAGTTTAAAATTGAAAAAATTTAAAAACATCAATTGAAAAATATTTTTAAAAACTACCAAGTATAAAAAACATTGTTTTGTAAATGAAATACTTGTTAAAATTAACCTATTTACTTATTTATTAATATTATGCGCTAGCATAATATAATTGCTAGTTTATAATTAATGACTATTAAATTCTTATTAAATAAAATTTAAAAATAGCAAGTACACTTATATAGGAATGAGATATTTATTTTACAATTACAGAACATTTTTCTGACAAGTTCACATTAAAAACAATTGTTTTACATATTTAAATTAAAGCCAAAACAAAATATATTTATATTAATAATTTAAAAAACTTATTTGATGTCAATCGAGAGTTACTAGAAAACAATTAAAGGAAAATTGTTTGTGAAAAATGCGAAAAATAAAACTAACATTGTATATAAAACGCGCGATGTGTGTCGGAATCGGAACTACGGTTTGGCCGGCGTGTGCTCCAGCGTATAGTTGCGAATCGTGTCGTAAATCCATTTGATCTGATAGGGAATGTACGTGAAGTAGTCGTTCTTCCGCTTGGGTCCGCACGTTTGGATGCGGCCGTCGCTGTGCGACGCCGTCGCCAGGAGTACGGCTCGGACGCGGTCCGCGTCGACGTACTGGATGAGGCCGGCGCCCTGGTCGCCCTGTGCGGCCCGACCGACGCGAACAATGCGAAAAACAATCGATAATTAAATTCAAAGCATCGGCATAAATGAGCAAGTATAATTTCGGCGCTAAATGTTACCTCGCACGTGCGCGCGGTGCGGTTCGGCGCGTTCACGTGCAGCGCGCACAGCATGACCGACCCATAGCAGCGAGCGCCCGGCTCGAGCGCAATGCTGGCCTTCATGAGCGGCGCGTCGGCGTCCTCTTCGCTGTGATGTTCGGCGCTCGTCTCCTCCTCGTAGCGCCCGTAGCCGTACAGGTAGGCCGTCTCGCGCTTCCCGTTCGCCCAAAACATCTCTTTCGGCAGACATAGCGTATTGATGCGCGTATGCCAGTCGACGTAGTCCGGGCTGAAAGTGCCCTTCACTTTGACGAGCGCCAGATTGTACGGCCCGTTCTTCCGCGCCTCGTCCTGGCTGTCCATCCGGCCCCCGAACGACGGGTGCACGAACCACTCCTCCGCTTTCCTCGACTGGACGCCGTAGTAGTTGGAGACGCCGGCGCGCATTGTCAGCGTACTGTCGGTGCTACATGATAGGAATGTGCATTTGTTACTTGTTACTTGCTATAAAATTATATAAAATTAAAAACAAAACAAAAAGTGCATTACGTATAGCAGTCGGCGGCCGTCAGCACCCAATCGAACGCCAGCAGTACGCCCGAGCAGACGCCGGAGAGCGCGGTCGACGGCCACTTGTAGATGCGATGGTGGATGAAGATGGCCCAGGGCGCCTCCATGTACGGCGCGTCCTCGCCGTATATGATGCGATTCGTCGTCACGTTCTCCGGCGCGAAGTTGTAGTAATTGGTCGGCTGTCGGCCCTCGAGCAGCACAATCGTGTAGTCCGCGTACGCGTTCTTCAAGCACCGGCTCTTCGAAAACGCCAACAACAGGTACGTCGGCCGGTAGCGGATGCCGCACGCGGGCTGATTGAGCACCGGCTCGCCATTCGGGTCGTTGAGTGGATCGCCGATCTCGACAAACGACGCCCCGTTCGCCGCTGTTGGCCAAAGTCGACAACAGTTTGATTGCATTTCAATGGATATACGAAATAAGGAAAAAAAAGTTTGATTTGCTCTTCACTTACGCTCGCATTGACTGTAGACTAGAAGTAGAAATACACGAAAACTTTCGGCGAAATCCATTTCACCGATCAATTTGTCGCTGTTTTACCGATATTTGTAACAAGTTGTAATTCGAATGCAATGAATAATTATGTGTGAATTACATTGTAGTTTTATTTCCATTATTGCCAATTCTATTGTTTTTGAATTTACAGTTTAAAACAATTGTTAGTATCCTATGCGTAGATTCTATGCATAGTATGTCAAACGCGTTCCCTATTCTTGGCGTTCATTACAGTATTCGTGCGATTAATTCCCTTTTTAACACGAATATTTTTCCATGTGATTAAATTTAATAAATTATATTTAGTTAAAGTATTAATAATTATTTGCATTTTTATTTCAACATTAAAGTGTTAATAAATTGATCAACTATTGCCATCTAATGGCTATAAACCGAACTAAGAGGTCAAATGAGTTCAAAAGATATTTTCCATTCAAACGCGAATACTTCGAATCGAGAGAAGCGTTAAAACGCCGAATGCTTTTCAACTCAAACTCTGATGTAGTCATCGATACTTTAGTCACTTAGCACGAGATGGCAGCATGTGTTCCATATTTTAACGAATTTATTAAAACCAGTTTTTTACGAAATAAACAATTTATTAATCATTTTCATAACAAATTAGATTTAATGCAAAAATATCAAACATGTTCAACGGAAATATACAGTATAAAAATATAAATTATACAAAATAAAAAAACAAAATTTATTTAAAAAATCAAATAAAACGTAAAATTCATTTTTGTGGACAGCCGTCGGGCGCCGAATGCGTTCGTTCGACGTGAGACTTAAGCGTTTGGCGCGTTTGGAACCGACGGTCACAGCCTTTCGAGTGAACAGAATCAAAACAATTAGCTCTAAATGCGAATAACCAACACGAATGAGTGCACACATACCCGGCCAATCACAGCCGAACGGCTTCTCGCCGGTATGCTTGAGCATATGTATCTTGAGGTGATCGGCGCGCCGAAAGGCCCAGGAGCACTTGGGCCACTGGCACGCGTACGGCTTCGCGTCGGTGTGCCGGAGCTGATGGTTGCGCATCGTCTGCTCGTAGCAGGCCTCGTACTCGCAGCCGGGCCAATGACATTTGAACGGCTTCACGCCTAACCGGGCGATAACAGCAAAACCATTAAAATATACGCACAAAACAACTCTCCCGCTCCCTGCCCGGCCTACCCGTATGCGCCCGACACTCATGCGCCACCAATTGGTTCCGTTTGACGTACGACTCGTCGCAGCCATTCCACAGACATTTGAATTTTTTCGTCTCTTTATGCGAATAATTGTGTTTTTGGAGATTCAGTTTCGACGAGCACTGCTTGTGACAGCCGGGCCTACGCGCACCGGCGGGTAAATGACTGATTAGTTATTGAACGGAATTGGGTATAACTTATTGGGTAAACAAACGGCGCAATACCAGCGGCACGTATACGGCTTCCGGCCCTCGTGGCAGTCGTGAAAGTGGCGCTCGAGTAGGTCGGAGTCGACGAACGCGGCGTCACAGGCGCCGAACTCGCACTTGAATCGCTGCGGATCCGTATGCGTCGCCACCACGTGTTTCGTCATTATCTGAATCCGATTTCAATACAAATTTATTTCGATTTCAATCAAAACTTATGTCTATTTTCAGATTTCGTACGCATTTCGACGCGAATTGCTTTCCACAGCCTTTACAGCACCGGTAGTAGCAAAGAAGGTTTGATCAAGATTAATTTTCGATTTCTAGTCAGATACAAGTGCGTTCACATACCCGGCCAATCGCACGCGTACTGCTTCTCGCCCGTGTGTCTCCACATATGATTTTCTAACATTGAAAAAAAAACAATAATAAATTGTCCATGTTATTAAAAACAATACCAATTAATTGTACAATTAAAGCACCATTTCAGCATGTTAATTTTTAAAAACTACTGCTACATCTTAGCATATTACCTAGATCAATCCTATCGCGAAACTGTGCAAAACAGCCGGGCCATTCGCAGCTAGATTTAGCAAGATAATAATTGTATAAAAATAAGCTTGTTGTATATCTTAGCAATCTAAATTAATATAATGCTTAAACATGTGTCAAAACTACAAACCGTTTCCTCTTCTTGCAGTCACCCGACTCGCGGTCATCACCGATCGGAACCGGTTTCGGCTTACGGCCCCTCTTTCGCACCGCTGTCCGCGTCTTCGGCGCAACGCGTCTACCGATTCGCGAGACGTCGCCGGCAATCGTGCCGTCGGTATCGCGCAGTCGATCAGCCGTCGCTTCGCCCGACTCGTCGACTCCGGCGTCCGGTTCGGCGAACGCCGGCGGCTCCGCTCGCAAGCGCTCGTATAGCGCGTCCAAAGCACTCAGTTTCGGTCGCAACCCATCGCCGCAGTCGGCGCCGCATTCGCACCGTTCGATCGCCGCTAAACTAATCGCTTTTATCTCCTCTAAGTTGGCGACCAATCGCCGAATTCGCGCCATTTCGGCCGAAAGGCGGTCGCGAATCTCCGCCAGTTTCCGGTTCTCCGCAGTCAGCGCCGCGTTTTCCGCCCGTAAGCGCGCGATCTCGTCGTCCGCATTCACTTCGCCGTTCAGTTCAAACATTATTTCCGTTTATTTATTGATTTTATGACCGATTTGTGAATTCAAAACGCAATTAAATTCGCGATTTGTTTACTAATTATCACTTGTTTTGCAGATTTTTGTTTACATTTTTTTGAACTGTGTTTTCAAAACATTATTTTGCATACAATTGAAGTCAGAGATATCCCTTAATTTGTTGTTAAAACAGATATAAATAAATAATAAATTATTATTTAAAACTAAAACTAGTAAATAGTTAAAATAAAATTACGATAATAATTTATTAAAATAATTAAATATTTAAACTACATATTAAATATTTTTACTTAATAAAATTAACATTTTAAAACTTAAACAATGAATTCAACAATAAATCTCTGAAAATGTCTGATTTATGGTAATAAAACTCATATTGAATTTTTAAACGTAATTTGTGTGCAATTTGTGTACAATTTGTTTATGTTTTTTGTTTTCATTTGTGATTTTCCGTCAAAAACACTGATTTATAAACAGATTAAACGGAAAAACACTTTTTGAGCCAAAAGCCGAAAAACCAATTACTGGCCGAAAATCGTAATCAGAAATCGACGGCAAAAATGAGCGCAACTGCGGGCGAACGGCGCGTCGAGTCAGCGCTCGATGTGTACGACGTGTTCGACGAACTGCGCGACGAGAACCGGTCGCTGCGGTCGGAGCTGGACGTGACGGACGACTGCGTGACTATTCTACTCAAGATCAAGGAGTACTACGAGCGGCGAGTGGCCGACTGCAAGTGCGCGCCGACGGCCGCCGCCGAAGACACGCGAATCGAGTTATGCGAATACGAGTGCGAACTGACGAACAGTTTGCTGCAGAAGAACGACCTGAAGACGAGACCGGCCGAGACGGCGGACATCCGTAGCGCCGCCGCCGCAGTCGTGCGCGTCGTTATGCGCGAACCGCGATCGCCGACCGCCGCCGACGTGAAGCCGGCGCTCATACCGATGCGAGCGGTGCTGAAGGCGAAGAATCGGCCGATAATTCGCGCGAAACTAAAGCCGAAACTGAAGCCGAAGTCGAAGAGCGCCGGCCGGACGGCGAAAGTCCAGTTCGTTTGCGACAATTGCGGCAAAAGTTTTATTTACGCGAAAGCACTGAATTCGCATAAAATACGCTTTCATACCGACGGCGCCGGCGCCGACGTGAAGGACGGCTCGAACGCGGTCTTCAATAACAAGATATCGTATGAATGCAACGAAAAAGGTATTCAAAAACGAGAATAAAATTGCGAACAAAAACAAAACAATTGACAAAACAATTGCAATAAAAACCGTTTATAATGAGCGGACAGTCGTTTAAAATACTGATAACAATCGCTTTACTCGCGCACAGACTGCCAGTTCCGCACCTACAGCAAGCAGATCATCAAGGACCACCGGAACGTGCACCTGAACCAGACGCCGTACCAGTGCGACGTGGTCGGGTGCGCGAAGATGTTCAAGTTTCTCAACTCGCTGCAGAACCACAAGCGCTACGTGCACAGCGCGCAGACGCACACGTGCTCGTGGGTCGGCTGCGAGTTCCAGACCAAGTTCAAGCACCGGCTCCAGGTGCACCAGATGACGCACTTGGGCCAGAAGCTGTGGCGCTGCGATTGGCCCGGCTGTGACTTTCAGACACTCTATTCCAGTAATGATTTTGCATTAAACTTAAGAGAATTTTTGTGACATTTTTTGTCTCAATTTTATAGATAAGTTAAAACACCATAAGTTCCGACACACCGGAGAGAAGCCGTACAGGTTTGGGCCGATTATGCCAATGTGTTTAATGCGTGTTAGTTCTAATACTGTCCCGTTTCGCACCCGTAGCTGCTCCTGGCCCGCGTGCGAATGGAGTTTCCGAGAAAGAGGTTTTGTGACTAATATTGAAATTATTATTGAATTAAAATTAATGTTAATTTTGAACGAATGCGCCGAAAGGTCACTTAAGCACACATATGCTGAAGCACACGGGCATCAAGCCGTGGAAGTGCGAGCACTGCGCGCAGCAGTTCCAGACCAAACAGGCGATGCGACAGCACGTCGACCGACGACATCGGCCGCCGCTCGACGCGTAGACCCGTTGACTGTACACTCGTTTTTCGATTACCTCCTCCTTTGGCCAGTTATGCGTCGGCGCTCTCGACGCCCGGCTCTCACCGTCTGCTCACCGATCACCGACAAGACGTTTCGTATTAATAATTTAACTTTTTCTTTAAGTTATCGTGTACTTTTTTGCCAATAATTTAATTCAATTGAGTTTTAATTTAACCGTAATATAAATATTGGACAAATAAACTTCATTTTGCTATTTAAACGATTTTATCTAGTTTAATTTTGTTTACGAATAACTTGAATAAACGGGCAAATAATTACAAATAAACTGCAATTTAATAATTCGTATAAAATTACACTGCAATATAATACAGATCAATAATTACATAGATATTTGGGATAAAGATTAAGAAATATAATTAATTACAACAACAAAAAAATTCATTAAAAGTTCTAAAAACAGCAAAAATCCGACAAAAACAAACATAAATTCAGGCAAAGACTTCCTGCTGGTGCTCCACCTCCTCCTCCTCCCCGTCCTCGCCGTCGGCGGCGATCGGGTGCTTATTGCGGAAATGGAGCTCCAGCTGACTCTTCTGGCGGAAGCGTTTGGCGCAGTCGGGCCGCTCGCAGGCGAACGGCTTTTCGCCCAAATGGATGAGCAGATGGTTTCGGAGGCCGGCGTTGTCGCGGAACCGCTTCGCGCAGGCGGGCCAGTGGCACGCGTACTTGCGCTCGCCCGTGTGCGTCACCCGATGCTGGCGCAAACCATCATTGGTGCGGAACGTCTTGTAGCACTCGGGCCAGTCGCAGCGGAACGGGCGCTCGGTCGTGTGCCGCGTCTGGTGCGCCTTCATCTGGTGCACGCGACGGAAGCGGTCGCCGCACCCCGGCCAGTTGCACTGGAACGGGCGCACGTCGTTGTGCATGTTCGTGTGATGCCGGAGCCCGGACTGGTCGGTGGCGGCGAACCCGCATCCGGGCCACTCGCACTTGTAGCGGCGCGCGCCGACGTGCACGTTCTCGTGCAGCCGCATCTTCCACGCCTGCGAGTTCTTGTACGCGCAGCCGGCCCACTCGCAGCGGTAGATGCGCACGTCGCCTGCGCTGATGTCGTGTATCTGGAGCCGGTGCCACGTGAGCAGTCGGCTGTTCGCCGCCTTGTACGCGCATCGGTCGCAGCCGAACGGTTTGTCCTTCAGGTGCTCGCCGCCGATGTGTTCGATGATCCGGTCGCGTCGCGCGCACACGAACGCGCAGTCCTGCCATTTGCAGCCGTGGCCGACGACCGGGCAGTTCGACGAGCGGTCGCTCGCCTTCAGACGGAATACTATATTCAATGAATTATTTAATTAATATGTAATTGAAATCAAGTTATCGTTGATTTGCGCCAAACCTCTCATCCATTCGTTGGTCGGCTCCGACTCCTCGACCGTCTCATTCGCGTCGATCATTCGCCGCAGCGTTTTGGCACTTATACTCTTACCGCGCGTCGCACCGAACAAATGCTTTCCCGACCTCTTGTGCTTAGAGAGTTTGTTCGCATTCATTGCCACAAAATTACAGTCCGTTTTATCGCACCGATAGTAAGCGCTCGTCACTCGTCTTCCGCTACCGTTCCGACTATTCCTAATGTTGAGTACTTTGCGGTTCGGGTGCTCAATGCTCTGGTGTCTCGCAATCTCTTCGCGTTTATCGGCGATGAAAGCGCAGTCGTCCGAAGCACAGCCGAAACCGATTCGGATTCGTTCGCCGCTCGAGTCGACAGTTTTCAGATAAAACTCTTTTTGCGGTAAAAATATCGAAACGTTTATAATAAAACATTTTTTTTAATAAATAATTTTATCAATACTTTTAATGTCTTTGTTTTGGCCGTCAATTTCGGCGACGCACTCGCCGTTCGCGAGTTTGTCCAAAATCACAGATCCGCTCATTTTCAGACTCTTCTCCGACGAACGCTTCCGCTTACGGCCTCTGCGTTCGGCGCCGACCGCCGCGTAGTCGTCATCGCTATGGACAGCAGCGTTGGCGTCAACGCCGAAATTGTCATTCCTTTCGGTGCTCGCAATCGAGTCGTACGCATCGCCATCGCCAGCGAATAGCCTGTCCTCGTCTGTAGGGTCCAGTGCGTTGCCGGCGCTGTCGTCGCCGTCCACTTCGGGTTTAACGATCCCGTCGTTCAACGCTTTATAGGAAATCACTTTTCGCGCTCTCGTCGAGCGTCGCGTAGAAGCCGTCGCCGAATCGCCGCCAAACGTGTGACCACTTTCGGCATTCGATGAGTTGGTCATAGGTTGGCGTCGAGCGACGGGCACGACATACATGGCATTGCGTTTCGGCGCTAATGGCTTCGTCTTCGGTGTCGTCGCGCATCGCCGCCAGTCGTCGAGAAGTCGCGACACATCCCGCGCGTCGTATTCGCTGTCCTTCGCCTTCAGCGTCCGCAGTGTCTCGGCTTCGCGTCGAATGCACTCCTCTTCGGCGACGACCGCATCGATCAAACGACTCATCTCTCGGCTGTCATCGCCGTCACCGCCGCCGCCGGCGCCATTACGGCACTTGTCGACGATCTCGACGAGCGTTTCGTTGCACTGCGACAGATGTCGGCTAATCAGTTCCGACCGCCGCAGACATTCGCCGAGATTGGCGATCCGGTCGCGCATTTCGCTCAGTTCCGTCTGACACTCGTGCCAGAGGTCGGGCAACTGCACCGATACCGTCGCTCTGGCCATCGCTTTTCGTCGGCAAATGCTATTTGTTTGCCGACATTAACAACACGTAAATCGCGATTCAAACCCGCGTTTCAATTGACGCCGAAATGTGTTTTGGGTTTTGTTTTGCGAAAACATATGACAAACGGCTCTTGACTTTCAAAATATAAACACAAACACTGCTTTGGGGATCGATTAGTAATTGAGATACAAATGATTTGCTATTTTACTTGCTAATAGAATAGAAAAAAATATGCAAGATAATTGAATTAGCCTAATTCAAGCCAAATAAGCAATTATTAATAATTTAAATGAATTAAATATTTGATCATGTTATTTTTTTTATTTAACACAAAGACCTTGTAAGTTTTTAATGAGATATGTAGTATTTTAATATGCAATTTACATAGTACTCTATGCGAGTAATTAACTTGCGATTAGAAAACTAGCAAGTTACTATTTTCAAACGTGAATAACTTTGTAATTACTCAGTGAGTTTAATTGTTTAATAACAGAATACAAAATAAAACACATAATCAAATTTATTTCAGTTAAAATTAGAGCTAAGCTTATAAAATTATTTAATGAAAAAAGTTCAGGTATAAAAAAAGGTGAAAAATGTGCTTGATAAATGTTACCGAAATAATATTCAACAAATGAAACACATAGAAATAAATGTGATTAAAAAACAGCAAGCTACTGTAAAATCAACTAATTAAAACATAATACTTAATCTCCGGCTTCGCTACCACTACTCAGATACTCGCACTCGAACGAGACGAGAGGACAGGCAATCCCTTTCGGCGCAATTCGCTCCGATAGCCGCAAACTCGTGATTCGGCGCTCATCGAGCGACACGACGAGCCGTTCGTTTCCGAAACACAACGACTCGAGTTTCGGACACTTGCGGACGAGACGCGCGACAACCGATTCGCTAATATCGGCGCCGCCGTCGCCACTGCCGTCGTCCGACGAGCACAGGTCGACAAAGCGGAGCCGCGGCAGATGCGACAGACACTCGAGCGTTCGGTCTGTCACGTCGGCGGCGTTTCGAACCGCAATCGCCTCGAGTTGCGGCAAATAGCGGCCAATATCGCGGAAAAAGTTGTCGCCAACGCGCCAGTAGTACGCGTGAAGACCGATCTGGGTGAGGCGAGAGCAGCGGCCGAGCGGTTCGCAGTCGCCGTCGAACAGCCAGACATCAGTGGCCGCGCAGTCGAGACTGAGCAGCAGTTTCTCTAACCGCGGGAACGCCTGCAGCGCTCTAAATATGTCCGATATCTGGCCACTCGTCTCGGTATTCAAGACGAGTTCGAGTTTCGCCAAATCGGGACAATTGGCGCCGACTTCGCGCAGATATTCGACGACTGATTGATGCAATTTCTGGCCAATAGTCGCGCAGCAATAGAGCGACAGAGTTCGCAATTGCGGCGCGTTTTGCAAACACCGAAACGCGTCCATCAATTGGTTCGGCGCGATGTCCGCGCGCTTCACGTGAAGCACCACTTCCTCCAAACTAGCGGCGCTGCCGGCGATCAGAGCCGCCAATCGATTGCCGTCCGCTTCGTCGCCGCCGAAAGTGACGAGTATTTTCCGCAGTTTCGTAAACAGAAGCGCGTTATCGGCGCCGAACAGCGGCGACAAATCGCCGAACACTCCGGTGTCGACGTGTGCCGGCGCACCGTACGACCCGCACAACTGCAGCGCTTCCCGATTGCGCGCCGAATCGCCGCGCAGTTCGACGCGTCGCAACTGTTGGCCGCATTTTTGCGCGAAGCGCCCGATCGTGGCCGCAGTCGCGCGACTAAAGTCGGCGCTAATTGCCGTCAAATGCGGACAGAATTGGCCGATCAGTTCGAACAACTCGTTGACGAAATGGTCGCTTCGGTTGTATTCGCATTCAATTGTGATTTCGGTTATATTCGGGCACTTCTTGAGCGCCGCCGCCCACACACGCAACTCGTCGAGACCAGCGCGGCTAGTTTGCACGGCGTACGAGTGCTCGCCGAAGAGCACCTGGCCACTCAGCGCCGTGTCCTTCGCGTACAGACAGCGCCGGAACTGCTTCGACACGCACTCGACGGCCAACTTCTCCCAAAACGGCAAATACTGCAGCAGTTCTTCGCACAAGTCGTCGCCGAACCGGTCGAATGATTGGCCGCTCATTGTCTAGCATGCAGTTTATTATCTAGTTAACTATCTTGTAACTAGTAGCATTTGCTAAGTATTTATTAACATACTGTATATAAAACATAACAATAATAATTAGTAGCAAGTTGATTTGTGAATTATTTGTTTAAAATGGTCGCAGATATACATGCTACAATTGACAGTCAACTGTCACGCATGTATGCCACGAAGCAATCGCCAATTAGGCGTTTTTACAATGCTTTTATTCAAATTCTAACCTGATTAATTAAAAAAAATGTATGATAACTGTTATGCATATATCTCTAGTCGGAAGCGTCGATTAGATACGCGTTACTGCATATCGAGTGCAAACATGTGAAACAAAAAAAAAAGATTATACTGTACAGTATAAAACAGTTTGAATTACAGGTAAAACTATACTGTGCACTACTGCCGGTGTTTGCACACCTATTAAACAATAAATGTTTTACCCTTACGTTTAACATGAAACTTTTTATTATTAATTAAATAAATATTATATTTTTAGTTTAAAATGTTCAGTGTATTATTCATTAGAAATCAATATCAGAAAACTATTATATTGTCGAAATCAATTGAAAATAAACATGTACATTTATAAATAAAGTTAAATGACAGATAAATTGCTAAATTAAGCAATGTAGTCAACAAATGCAAAAAATATACAGTGTAATTAAGTCATAAAAATTTTAAAAATTAATTAATTGAAATAAAATAATTACCGCTTTATTCGCCGACCGGTCAGAAGTGTCCGGACCGGTGCGTCTCGAGACTCTTATTGGTGCGGAACGTGAGCTCACAGCCGGGCCACTCGCACACGAACTTCACGCCCAAGTGCACGGAATTGCGGTGCCGGCGCAGCTCCTGGCGCGTGGTGAACCGCTTGCCGCAGTCGCCGTCCGGGCACGGGTACGGCTTGATGCCCGAGTGGCGGCGCAGGTGCTCATTGAGATTCTTGCGCCGATTCGTTTCGAAGTCGCAGTCGTCGACGTCGCAGCGGAAGCGCTGCGAGTGTTCGGCGCTCTGATGGCTCGCCAGCTCTTTGTGCGACTGAAAGCTCTGTTTGCATTTGGCGCACACCGAGCGACCCGTGCGGCTGTGCGCCGCCCGCGAGTGGTCGCGCATTTTCGCCAACGCAACGCTCACGAACTGGCAGTCACTCCAATTGCACCGATAGCCGAATATCCGTTCGCTCGCGTTGTTCGCCTTCACCACTGGTTCGGTAAACACAATAAATATAGAAATCAATTGTTATTTCGGATTAACGGCCGGTAAGCGCACCTAAGATCAGCGGATTCTTGTCGTCCCGTCGGGTGACGACAGTGTCCTCGTCTTCCAACAGGTAATCGCTTTTCGACATAAACTTTACGTTCGGTTTGTCCGCAGCTGTCGACTCGTTCTCCCGCTCCTCCTCGTCGTCGACCACTTCCTCCTCGTCCTCTACAGACATGACTTCCAGCGGTTTCTGGCGCTTACGACCGCTTCGGCTGTCCGACAAGTGGCGGCTGTTTTCGTTCTCACATCCGCCGCTAGTCTTGCGCTTCCGTTCCGTCAAATCGACGATCGACTTGATGTCCGCCTCAATCGCGGCGTACCTCTCGTCCAACGCCGCGACCGTCCGCTCGCTTCGGTCGCCGTCCCGATCGCAGACGCAGTTCGCGTGAAAACTGGCCAAACATTTGCGACAGCTCTGCAGCAAATCAACGCATTTTCGCGCAACCAATAACTCGTTGAGCAGTCGTTCGCTCTCTTCGCGCAACTCATCCAACACGTCGTTTACGGCGAGTGTAGCCATCGATGCGTTCAAATGACGAATTGATTCGCTTTTATGCAAATAATTACTTAATTTTGTATAAAATTAGTTAAAAATATATAAATTGAATCGAAATTAAGTTTTTGTGCAAAAATAGGTTTTGTTTGTAAACAACTCACAAACCGGCTGTTCGTCCAAACAAAACGTCAATAACTTTATACAGTATTTTAGTTCTCAATTAACTTTACGTAAAATTATACAAGTTACAAGCTTGGGTTAATTTTATTTAAAATTGCAAAGTAAAATTTACACGGGATTAAATTGTTAAACAGATTAACTAATCTTTCTTTTTCACTTAGTATAGTATACTACTTAGAAACAAATAAATACCCAGTATACTCTGTATTTTAAACACTCTAAAAATGTTATGTATTTTGATTTTAATTTGATATTCACATTTATCTTGCTCAATTACAAAGACTAAATTATCTTGTAAAAACCACTTTTATTACATATACTGTACTTCAATATAACTGTATAATATTTAAACAAATTAAACACATCATAATTTATAGAAATAGTAAAACTTATAACAGTATTGAATTCGAATAAACTTTAGCGCGAGATACCAATGTGCAATTAAAAATAGCTGCATAATAATCGCTAAAATTATTTAAACGTTCCAAAAATTTACATTTCAAAAACTAAATGCGAAAATGATTTTTGACAAATGTTTTGGCGTTTTATTGATTGCAATATTGAGTCAAATCAAGAGTGAGTCGAAAATTAATTGATAACTAAATTCACATAAAATTCTTATACAAAAACAGCAAATGAGTCGATGTTTGTGGAAATCGGTGAACCCGTCGGCGATGTTCTCAATCAACGGGATTGTGGTCTCAGATATATGCCGTCGTTCTATAACTTCTCGTTTGAGTCAAACTGTTTCCGGAACTCATATCCGGACAAAACGGTTCTCATAATCGAAGGCCGATATGTGCCGACACTCGGCGAACTCAAATCGCAGAATCGCATAGCATTTGGCGAGGAAGCCGACTACGCCGAAGCTCCCTGGGCGCTCTACATCCAAGACTATGTGGGTTATGTACTACCCATGGGATACTGTTCTGGTGTACTAATCGCATATAACTGGGTGTTAACGGCCGGCCATTGCCGTACGTAAGCAAATCAGTCGAAACCCATAATTAAACGCAATTTATTCAGCTTAAACTTATTAAATAATGTTTAATGCGCATTTCTATAAGACTCATATAAAGACATTTATTGAAAATTATTAATAAGCTAAACTAATTTTGGTTTAACATGGTGTCAGGCTGGCCAAAGTTGTGCAGATTAAATTAATTGATTTGAAACACAAAATGAAAGAATTGATAACACATTTAA
>JAQIXC010000852.1:0-19256 GCA_034697605.1 Metabelba pulverosa | reverse complement strand
TATAAGTTTAAAATATTAAGCTATTTTCAGCGTTTTCTTATATGTAGCCCCGGGGCCACTATACTAAAACCTGTAACAGTCTAACACACTGAATTTGTAATTTTCAAATTATTTAAACCATTATAAATCTTATTTTTGATCTTAAATTTATGTTTAATTAAAAATATTTACACAATTCCATGATAAATTAAGTGAGTTTATTGGAGTGGCCCAATGGCTATAGTAAAGGAACCAATGTCTATTGTTTATACTTATATGCAATGATTAATCTAGTTAAAAATCGTTTTTATAAGCGCCAATTTTACTTTGGCCTATTTTATCCTAAATAAAGTTATAAGTTAGTTTATATATAGTTTTAAAAATAAAATATAATTAACTAAAATTTATAATTAAAACTGAATAAACTGTGCATGATAATTATATATGAAATAAATATAAATTAGAAAATTCATAATAAAACAACATTGTAACTTGTTACACAGACACTCGTGAAGCGGTCGACGGAATTCCGGTACCAGGACGCGGTGCGGAGCGCGACCTACTCGAAGAGCGAGTTCGTGCTGCACGCGCTCCAGTGGCACAACATACTGCGCTCGCATCACGCGGTGCCGCCGCTCATGCTCTCGCTCGACCTGTGCCAGAAGGCCCAGTTCTGGGCCAACCACCTCTCGCACACCGACACCTTCTACCACATGAACGACGCGCAGATCGGCCAGAATATGCACTCGAAGTGGACCTACTATTCCGAGTTCGATCCGACCGGTTAGTACCGAATCGCTAACTACGAGAATATTCTTTATATTTTTGCATTAACATTAATATTTGTGATAATATTTGCAAATCTTTAATAACTTTATCGAATCTTTTAGAATATTCTTTAATTTTAGAGAATATTTGTGAAACATAAGCAATATTTTCAAAGATTTAATTATATTCGTAAGTTTTTAATAATATTCTTGCATTTATTAAAATATTCTCTAATTTCATAAAATATTCTATAGTTTTGAAGAATATACTTAAAATTTATAGAATATTTTTAAATTACTAATAATATTCTTAAGTTTTTAATAATATTATTGAATTTTTACAAATATTCTGTAATTTTATTGAATATTCTTAAAATTTAGAGAATATTTGAAAATTTCTGACAATATTCTTGAATTTTCTACAATAACTGTTTGCCGGATATACTGTGTAAAACAATTTTTTTCCTTATTGCTACTGCTTTGTACGCGTAAAGAATTAGTTCGGAAGTTCACTACCAGTTTTACACAGTATAAAAAATCGCATATTTTATTCATTGCTTTCCATTTCCTATTCATATTTGTCTCTGTATTCGCGACAACAAGAAAAAGCGAAATCTTGAAAACAATGTCTTGTTTAACTCAATTTCCCCTTTTTTATACATTGCATTTTTGTTGCCCCGGCTATCCTTGATCTCAATTTTCGTGCGGCACTTCACAGATTCTTGATAGATTATTATTTTTCAAATTTAATTACCAGGATCAAATCCCCAGCAACGGATTTTTTATTCTTGTTAACTAAAGATTATGTTTTAATGATAGAGTGTTTTCAATGCTTTGGTAATAAATGTATTAATAAGTGATTTTTCTATTTTATGCTTGCTACTTGGCAGCTGAGGAAATTGTTAAATACTGGTACAACTACATCGATCACTACAGCTTCGATCTGGATGCACATCTCCTGCATACACAAGCTAGTAAGTTGTATTTTCTAACGTGATTAAATTTAAAAACTTTTTTTCAATCACTGCTTTTATAATAAAAACTTTTTAATAGATTTTTTATTGCATTAATTTATTGAAACATTTTCTAATATGTAATAATTCAATAGAAATATGTTGTGCTATTTGAATTTATAATATTTAGCTATAAATTTTTATGCCACTTCGCGGTTAAATATGCTAGCTAGAATAATAAAAGCTTATTATCATTATTAAGTAAAACAGCAAAAAAAAATAAATAAATTTTGTTAAATGTGTTTTGCATTAGTAAAATGATATGCAAAATAACAACTGTATAATATACTGTATGAATTATACAGTGTATAATGTCGTTGTATATTAGCCAAATTGCATTTCGCATATTTTTCATGTGTAAAAAGAAAAAAAGTATTAATGTCTTTTTTCTAACGAATAGATTTTTACTGACAAATAGTATTTTGCATATATATTGAATTAATATTTTGAAAAATATACAGGCTTAAACACTAAAAAAGAATGTTATCTGTATAATTTCACTGTTGAGTAAACTTTGCATAATTTATCGCATACAGTTAGTTTATAAATTTATACCGTATAAAATAGATCGTTTTAATAAATATTTTTACAGTTTAAAATTTAATATACAGTAGAAATATTAAGTTATGTTTGGATTTTTAAAGTTATACCGAAATTGTGTTGATTATATGCGTTATAAATTTATGTTTCACAAGGCTTTAGCAAGTATGAATAAAGTTGTAAATAATAAATTTTTTGAGAATTTACTTCATTTTCGTTTGGAGAATACACTGCATATTCTGTTTTGTTATGAAAATGTCAAAAGTTTTGTCAGTGTGTATGACAATAGGGTTTATAAATCCATTGAATTATTCGCATACTATTCCGAATGAATAGGTGTAAACGGAATAAATATTGAAATGTAAAAGTTTAGACATTCGGTGCAGTAAACCGTAGCATTAATGAATGATTTAAAAATGCTTCGTGCCATCAAAACAACATCCATTAGTTAATAAAAATAATTACTTTCTTGCTAAAAACTTTGTATCCGTTGGGACAATTAATTATTTTGTCTCAATTTAAAAAGCGATTTATAATTTAGACTTGGCATAAATACTTAAATAACAAATTACTTCCAAGCAAAAACACTTTTAAGCATGATAAAAAAAACACTCTGGTTATACCGTTTGGGATATTATACGGTATATTAATATAAACAGTTATATGCAATAAGAGTATACGATTTATATTGCATACTATAGAATATTCTGTATTACAATATACAATAGGTTTACATGTATTGCATTATTTTATCCAGATCATTTCAGCCAGTTAGTATAGAAGGGGTTTGCGCTGGTACACAATTTATTTTTTTAAAAACTATTATAAAATTTATACAATACAGTTTATAATACAGTATAACTTAATAAACATATTTCACCCAAAGAATATTCCGTATTAGCATATAATGCACAATAAGTTTACACGTATCGCATTGTTTTACACAGATCATTTCAGCCAGCTCATCTGGAAAGGGTCGAAATACTTCGGCATCGGGAAGGCGCGCACGAGAAACGGCAAACTAATCGTGGTTGCCAACTACATGCCCGCCGGCAACGTGTCGGAGCAGTTCGCGGCGAACGTACCGCCGCCGCTGATGAGCGAACTCGAGTCGCGCCGCAACACAATGATCAGCGCAAACAAGAAACTCATTCGACTGAACGCGCGAAAGCTGCGGCGGAAGCGCCAGCTCAGCGTCGTCAGCGCCGTCAGCCGCTCGAACGTCGACTCCAGCCTCTATTAAGCATGCTACATTTTCGCCCGTACATGATGGATTTTGTTTTTTTTTCTGTTTTTCTACCGAACGGATGTCGCCGATGCGATGTCGTTAAGTACTGTATAGTATTCAATGAGTGCCCATTCATACGTTATGTTTTATATTTGCGTTAATCGAATTAAGCAAGATAGTTTTTTTTGTTTCTGTTTCTGTATTATATAGTGAAGTGAAGAACCGCCCAATTTCGGATTGAATTTGACGAAATGAACTTGATAATTTTGAACACGAATAGAGTATTTTGTTATTTTTAAACTTCTAAACTTGATAACTTGATAACTAGTTAATTTGCGACACTCTTGTTTTATCTCGATTGGATTGAATTATGTAACGTGTTCGAATATATAAGAGTTAATATATATTTCTTTTAGAATTTGCCATGTATATATAGAAATTCTTTTCGTTTTTTCGAAGTTCCGAGTGCAAATTTGTTCGCGATAATTTTATTATCAATAAAAATTGTGTACAATATAATTCTGATGTAAAAAAAAGAATCTTTTTATTATATAAATCTATACAGATGTAGAACATGCCAATTTCTAACATGTTGTAATCCTAAATTCAATTAACTTTTCAAAAAATAATTTTTTTATAATAAAAATAAGTTTTTCTTTGAAATTTGCGATAAATTTGCTTTTAATTTAAAAGCGCGAAAAATCACCTGTGTAAAGTGCTTTGACAAGCATGTAGGTAGTTTATTGTGTAGGTTTTCCATTTCCACTGCCGCTGTACACAGTTGCAGGAAATTTATTAAGTTTATTTTATCATTTAATTTTATTTTTGCTTAATTTTTACAATAGTAGCTCTAATCAAAAGTTTGAAAAACATGTTTAATCTTATTGCACAACAAATACCAAGTATGATTTTCGAATTCAAATTTGATAGTTATGCAACTTATAAATAAATATTTATACAGTATAAATTCAAGTTTAAAGTGCATTTTTACGTTATCCGAAAACATATTTGAGCTTGTATTAAAGTCCATATTATTAAAAAACGATCTTGCCGACAAATCCGCAGTTACACTGGATTATTAGCTTTTGAGCATGCTGATTATTTGTGCCGATTCATTGCATCTGGGTATTAAATATCACGACCTATATATCATATGACATCGCGGATTTTCGGGAAGGATTACCATTGAAACGTTACCATGTACATTTGACATCAATATTAAACAATCAATATCTTACACGGGAATAAGTTCTACCTTGCTAAATACGCATTAATTCATTGACAAGGTTAGCGTCATTATGTCAAAATTAGTACAAGATTATCTAAATCGGTTTAATAAGCTCGAGCATTTATACGATATTAAATAAGTAACATGATATAAGTTGGCGAAAGATTTTCGAAAATAATTAATTGGGCCAACAGAGGAATTAATGCATTTTAAAATAGTAAATAGCAATGTATAAAACGAACTGCACATCTGACCAAATTGAACAATCGAGTCGACGTGACATTACGCGCTTCGATTAACTCTTTCTATTCTCTCTCTTTCGCTCTCTCGACGTCTCACTCGACGTCTCTCTCAACGTCTCTCTCGCGAAGTCCATCGTAAAGAGTATTATATGTTTTTGGCGTAAGATTTAGGTCAGAAAACAGTTTGAATTGTCGTTAGACTGTACGTCGCGTTAGTGTATGACTTGGATTCCTAACCAAGTTTTATACCATGCACGAATATACTGCTCTGTACTGTATGTTCGTGTGCCCGCACTGTACGAACAGTGTTTTATACTATACAGTATATTGTCATCAATATATTGGGTCGACTCGAGATAGGAAAAAGAATTCGCGATTCGGATATAAACAGGACATTCGGTTTTATTGTCGACGCATTTGATGCGAAAATTTTTTTCATGTTACTATTTTTCTTTTCTTTTTTTTCTATTATTACAATTATTGCGATTCGACTGTAATGTATGTCATTTTTGCTCTCATTCGGAAATAATCTATATATAAATTTTTGACGATTTGCGACGGCTCTCGGATCTCTCTCTCTCTCTCTCTCTCTCTCTCTCTCTCTCTCTCTCTTTCTGAAAAATTTGACATTTTATCAATATTTAGCTCATTTTTAGCCTTTTACTATAAATTGCTTAATGATCAGTGTAGTCTGCCAAAGTTTTTAACTAGAAGCTTTTTCAATAGTTAAAGTTTTGAAAATGTTTGCAAAAATCAAATTTATACTGTATAATACTTTAGATAATGGAGCTATGATTTTGTACTGTTATGTTTTCGCTCATCCTTTAGCTCTATACGTATATTTTAATAGAATATATTAATCAATTTGTATATAGTTTTTAATTTATCAAGAATATTTCTTGAAAACTATATTTTAATCATGTATTATACTGTGTACTATACCATGCATTCGATTTTTCTTATTTTTTATGTTTAAAAATTGAAAAATGATTTGATTTTTTTGTGAAAAATTAATGAGTTTTGAAGATAAAATACATTTTAAATATATCCTATGAGTAAAGAGCATGGCACTTTAATCTGTCAAACAAGAGCTTAAGTGCGCTTCTCCCAACTTATAAGTAACTTGGGTAAAACTTAAGCAATATAAAATCTTCGTTATCTTCATGCTAACTATTTTATTAAAAAGAGATTTTAGCATGTTAGATTCTTCTAATAATATACTATATATTAAAATATAAGCAAAAATTAATTAAATTTTATCAAGAATAGATCCTCAATCCTGTTTCAAGAATTTCTGAAATTGAATGTTTTTATCAAGTATACAAATGGAATATTTTTTTAATAAAATGCATCTTTTGATTAATCTAAGCGCAATATTAAATCTTTATACTGTATAAAATTTTTTGCATTCAACAAGAATATAATGGAAAAAGTTTTCAGTTTCAATATTTGCCGACTATATTGTTTACACACATCAAAAATCATACGCAGGTAAAGCAGTATTTTTATTATTACATGGTAGATTTTATGCTAAATATCGTGGGTTTGAGTTTTATTCGTAAATATTAAATATATACTGTAGAAGTTGTATTAAAAACCTTCTGTGTAGTATTAGAAGAAATAAATCCTCCGCTCGATTCGCAAGCAAATAAATTTCGTTTGAATTGCATTTTATTCTTCAATATAAATACTTTTAATGCAAACAAATTCCTTTCTAAGCAAAAACAAGCTTGCTTAATTCCTTTGGTTATTAAGTTTTAAGATTTTATTCTGAACAAATATTTGACTTATTTTCTTATCAATGAGTGTACGGATATAGAATCGGGCGAAAATGTTATAAAATTTTCAGGTTGAAAATATAAAACAAATTATAATTATATTTATAGCATTGCATTATTATTGTATTGTATTGTTAAATTTATGTATTTTATTATTAATACCTCGATAAAAGTAAATTGAATAAAAATAAGAAATTTTAATATATTCAAGCTAGTTTATTATCATGCAGTTGTATAAAGTTGTCTATATTTTCAACAACATTAGTATTAAAAATATTTTAGGTTATTTGAATTTTAAACGTTTGAAATACCAAACAACACATGATAAAGACATACAAACATTATTGCCAGTAAATAAATTCTTATTAATGTAGATGTATAAATTTATTAGCAAGATAAATTATACCATGTAATTTACATTACAACCCTAATCAGAATGAATATAATTAAAACAATGCGTTCGAAATGCTAAACAGGAGATGAAGTGCTTGTATTGCGTGTAATAACACTTCATTCGCGAATTCCTGTTTGCATTATTGTGCATGCTAGTGTCTATATTTGTTTATCATGGCTAATTTATCGGAAAAACAAAAAACAACCCATTCGGTTTTGTTGTGAACCGGATTCTTGCTAAAAAAAACTAACGATACAAAAGCGATGTGAAATTATTGCTTTGTACCGAATCAGCCAATTGGATCAATTTATTAATATTTATGCTTGCTATTATCATTTATTTGTCAACGCTATTCTTGTGTTCAATTATTCTGCGTCTTGTCATTGAAATTTGTTATTTTTTCTAGCATGTTATATGCTGTATATTCACATTATATACTGTATATTTTATAGTAAATATGCTATGATGTAGTTTATACAGTATATTTTTAATAGATTCTGTCTATTTTATTAGGTTTTTGACTTTGATAAAAAAATAAAGTTTTACATTTAAAATTTTTCAAGTAATGCCTTGTTAGTAAAGAAGCTGGATAAAATATATTAGTGTAATATGTAATGCAGTACAATTTATTATTTACTGTCAAATACATCAAGCTTTTATTTTTAAGCTAGATTAGTTTCGCACGATTTGTGAATGAATTTTTATTTCTAGTTATAAATAATTGATACATGTTATATTTTAGATTTTTTTAGATAGTATAAATTCATTATTTATTCATTATGGATGACGGAATTATTTAAATTTATATTTATGTCTTCCAGCAAGGTAAAATCTAATCTGAATAGTCATAAATATATAAACATGTTGTGAAATTTCTGAAAATGTAAAGTTGTACAGTATAGATTTAGATTTAAAACAATTGTATTTTTTTCATAAATAATATTAAACTGTACAAACAAAACTAAGCCAACTGGCAATATTTATTCTAAGCTAAATAGCATGTACAACAACAAATAGCATTCACATGTTTTGACGCAACAAATAATTCGTTTAATAAATACCGGTATTAGAATAGCATGCTACAAACTCAATCGCATGAGTGACGTTCGTCGAGCTTAAAAAGCATTAAATTCGTATTTATACTTTGCAAAACAATATTTTTTAATCAAAATAAAACATCTGTGTAATCGGCTCGGACGGGAATAAACATTTACCGAGAAGGAAAATAGAAAAAAGCGCCAAGCTAATCTCGAATTCAACTCATCAAGTTGATTGAGAAAAGAGGAAAAAATTTTACAGTCTACTAAACCGAATGCGATGTAAATGTACGCGAAATATACGCTGCACTTCGGCAACGAGTTTGTGTATCCAATCGAATAGCCGTTGAGAGAGTCTGCTGGGAGAGAGAGAGAGAGAGAGAGAGAGAGAGAGAGAGAGAGAGAGAGAGAGAGGAAGAGAGAGAGATGTGATAACAAGCAAAAAACTTTTAGAAATAAATTACATATAAAATAAATTTAGATAAAAACACAAAAAAATAATAATTTTATTATTATTTATTTCATTTGTAAATATATTATAATTATACATGGTATTTAAGTTTGGGAGAGAGGGAGGGAGGGAGAGAGAGCAGGAGAGAGAGCCATCTCTGTGCGCATGAATTGCGTGAAACTGTTTATTCAATAGACTCGCAGTTCGGCTGCGAATCGCGAATATCTGTCGAAAAAAATAATTCTGTTTTCAAAACAATAACCAAATTATTTCAATAAATAATTCTCGCATTTAATCGCTGTCTACGAGCGAATCGGGCGACACCTGCGCGCCGATAGCATATCCGGGCTGAATTCTAGCATCAAGTTGCTCAACGGTAAGTATCGATAATCGTCACTTTAACATGATTAATTCAATCGGGTTTAAGGAGATTGCTATGTTTGGGTGTTGTAGTGAATGGAAGAGAGGCTACAATTTGAGACATTCATTGATAGATATAGAGTGTGTAAACCGATCGCTCTGTGCACTGCTTAGCACGACGATCGATATCTTCATGCTAGTTTCGCTCAGTTAGATGGCTGCATTTTATTCTCGCTTTAAATTCTATAAACTCATATTCTTATTGTTTTTATTTTATGTTTAATTTACCTTCGAATCAAATTTAATATAGAATTTAATATTTTAATAATACATTTCCTGGTAATTAACATCCATCAAGATAAGTTAGCATGATAATTTGCTCTAACCCCCTGTGCTATCTATCATTGATAAATTGCTCCTGTATCATGTTACCACAAATTTAACCCAACATTCATTTTCCAGTATGATTATTCTTTTTTATTTTATTATTATATGAAATTTAAAACTTTAATATAATTTGAAAAATAATATTTCGCTATTTAATACACTTTAATGGAAAATAAATTGATTCTATCAAAAAAATACAAATTTATCAAGCTCATTTAGTGCTTCACCTACAATATATTTATCGCATAGAAATCGCATTCAAAATAATTAATTAAAACTAGCTAGTTTGCACGTATCAAGTTTCAATTTGCGCAATGCATTCATCGAAAATCAATTTTGCCAAAAGTGTACTGTACAATTTTGTCTCGAATTGAATCGCGATTTTCAAAGCCAGCGATCTCTTTGAAGTGCATTAACACGTAATCGCATAACGAATATCGATTCACACAGTTTATTCAATTAAGATATTAGTTTTCAGGCATGCTACATCTACGCCAAGTCGCGCAACGGATAATTACAAAATTATGATGTGCAAATTTTTTCACACAGACTACAACAGGAGATAGCAAGAGATAATCAATCAAAATGTCAGTGGTAATTTTGCTAACGGGGCGCATATGGACGAGTGTGAGCGCGACGGAGTTGAACGATCATGTTAGTACGGACGGGCTGCTGGCGGGACCCACGTATATCGCCCGCGACCAGGTGGGCATTCCACCCGAGGAGTCGCAGCTGTACAAGTATCTCAGCGCCCGTATGATTAAGGAGAAGGTCTGGTCGACGCAGTACCCGCCGGCCACTGTCATAGGTTACTACGCGTTACACTGTTTGTTTTTGCACACTATATAATTATGTTTGTTTTGCATCTAGGCAAATTAATCTCCTTCGGCTATAAGCTCATAAGTCAGGCCGGCTCGGGCGTCGGCTTCTCGGGTAAGGCGCGCTATAGCGCCGATGTGGCCGTTACCGACTACCGATGGAGCTGGACCCTGGTCAAAGAGAGCAACGCACCCCCGCCCTATGCCGACGGCAGATATCCCACCTAATTGTACAGTTACATTTCTGATGTGAATGTGACATGAAACTTTCTCCTCTCGTTTGTTGCATCGACTGATTATTGGCAATTGGGCTGCGATTCAGACCCGAGTTATAACTTTAGGCTTCGCGTCAATGAATTCAACGCCAAATTCAATACTCAATACAATTCCAGTTTTGTTTTTATACTTTATATTTGTTTTTATATGCTTTAAATTGTTTATAATTTCATTTTTTGCACTGTATAAATAGTAGTCCTAATTT
This sequence comes from Metabelba pulverosa, assembly GCA_034697605.1. Classification (NCBI taxonomy): domain Eukaryota; kingdom Metazoa; phylum Arthropoda; class Arachnida; order Sarcoptiformes; family Damaeidae; genus Metabelba; species Metabelba pulverosa. The sequence continues at coordinate 8,553 of JAQIXC010000852.1, read as the reverse complement.
ACATGAAGCTAGCTGATATTTTTACACTGTAAAATTGGTGCAATTGTTTCTAACTTCATTAGTTTTACGCATAATTTTTAGCATTATTGTTATTTCATATTAATAATACACGAAAATACAGTTTATTTTAATGTAAACAAAATTAAGCTAGATAATTTTTCGCTTCAAACTGCTTCTTTATCTGACCAATCATGAACCAATTAATGTTATAAAAAACTGCTCTGTTCATATCTGCAAAATAGTTTATTTAATTACAGTATAAAACAGTAAACAGTATTAAAATTATATCGAATACATAGCGATAAAAGTTAATTTAAATTCCAACATTCTAGTTTGGTTTGGCGAGGTGATGTGAGCAATGCGAATTTAGTTTTTGACAATTAAAATGCATCGAGCTACTTAATTTTAAACGTGCAAATCAATGCCCGGGCGCCTATAGGGGTACAAAGCAAATAACAAGAAGAAATTTTAATAACTTATAACTTTATTCATGTCTTGCTAAAACGAATGAGCTTTAAGACAAACAAGCAAAGAATAATTTGTTTCCTAAAAAAAATCATCATGGCACTCTTCTAGCACGATGGGATATGTTACGGGTGCGGAATATTCTGTCCAAAAAAACATAACTAATTATCGGCACATCACTCACTGCCAGTTCGCTTAGCGTTGCAACGGATTGCCCACAACTCGATTGATGTGTGTGTCTTAAAACTTACATTGCTATAATTTTTATTAAACGACATAGCTATTATTGTTGAGAATTCTAATTGTCTATACGAAAGCGATTTGTACATATACTTGTTAAAGTTATTAATTCAATAAAAGTTTACTATATATAATTATAGTGTCAAAAACTTTGTTAATGCCTAACTTATTATTATTAAATAACCATGATATAATTGGAAATTATATGTTATTATTGCAATATAAAGTAATTTGTACTGTAAACTATATTTAAATGTAATAACATGATTAATTTAGGTTTACCTTTATATTCTTATATTGAAGTTTAAACAAAGATTATTTATAATAATGTTTGCAAAATTATCATACTTAATTAATTAAATCATACAATTTATACTATATATCAATCAGTAAGTTTACTATTTTTGCATCTGTACAGAATAACTGAAAAAAAATTTATCAAGTACAAAAGCAGACAGAATCGACAGAATCTAGGCAAAAACATTAGCCGACGTTACTTATGAACGAAGCGTTTGTTTACATTTGAGTTTCAAAAGCAAAACAAAACAAAAGATTCAAATCAATTGAATTAAAACCGAATTTAATTCATGATACAAATGAGCGATTAATTTACCCAGAACAAACCGCGTGACCTAAACGTCCAAATTTATACATAACACACAACCGCACCGAAAATTGGCGATGAATTCGGGCGACGACCAGAGCGCGACGATTCTGAAGCTGACGCTTATTCTGGACAAGTTCTTCTACCTGCTCAAGGACTACCGGGCCCAGTTGGCCGAGTATCGCGCGCGGTGCCGGTGCGCGGCCAACAGCGACGAGCGCGCGCGCCGCGTGACGCGCCTCGAGTGCGAGTGCGACGCCGTGCTGGACGAGTACGGCGTGAATAAGCGCCGCATCGACGCCGAGCTGCAGCTCAGCGACGAGTTCGCCGTCGACGGCCAGTTCGGTAACTACTAGACTATACACCGCATAAACACATTTGCAATTTGCGAATACACTGTACAAATTTTCACCCACTGTTGCAGAACGCCTGGCGCGGCCGACCGTCACCGACAAATACGAGTGCTATTACCCGAAGTGCCGGTTCCAGACGTGGCAGATGTCGCTACTCGTGCGCCACATCCGTACGGCTTCGCACGTGAATGCGATTGCCCGCCGGCGCCGCTTCCGCTGCCGCCACTGCTGCCTGTCGTTTGCGAGCGCGAGTCAGGTGCGCGCGCACGTGGCGGTCGCACACCTGGGCCGCCGGTGCGGCTTCGGCGGCTGCAAGTTCGCGACCAGTTCGCCGGCCCGGATGGCCAAACATCGCTTCTACACAAATCACTTCCAGCCGAGGGATATCCGGCCGCTCCGGCGCCGAAAGCCCGCTAATGAGCCGATCGACAAGAGTAGCACCAATAGCGTCAACTGTGATCCGGTGGCACCGAATGGACAGCCGATGCACACGGAGTCCACGTCCGCAACGAATGCGAAGTTTATTTTCGGTATTTTTTGCAATATATGCGAAAAATATAATTTAAAACAATTTAATCGAAATATTGTTTAAAATTTTACATTTCATACGTTAGGCAGTAATCTGTTTAATCACATAACACGTGACAACTCGACCGACGAGCCCCCGTCGGACGCCTCGATGGGGACTCCGTTAGACGAGAGGGCCGGCGTCACTGCGGCGCTGATCGCGTCGACAGCCTTTAAATACACGACAAGTGAGTATAGGTTCGAAAACATAAATAAAATCTAATTTTTGTTATTTAATAACAAAACAGAGGGAAAGGCAGCGAATCGGGTGTATGAGTGCCGGCAATGCGCGTACGAGACGCCCATTCGGCGCTACATCGAGCAGCACATCATTCGCACGCATCCGACGGAACGGCACAAATGCGCGCACTGTTGGCTGGAGTTCGGCGCCAAGAGTCTACTCGACGCACATATCGCGGTCAGTCATACGATTAGCAGTTTGGTTGGCAATCAGTCGGCGCCCAATGCGAGCGCCGCTCCCAGTAGTGAAGCGAATGGCTCGTTAGGGCGCTTGGTATACACCGGTGCGGACGGACAGCCCGGGCGTATATCCTCTGTTTACGAACAAAATCATATCGAAACGGTCGTTGAGTTTGAGCGCCCGTGTCATCGGTGCAAGCACTGCGGCTATACGCACGGCTGCAAAGCCGTCGTACAGGAGCACTGGCGTCTCGTGCACCAGCAGTACCGCTGCTGGCACTGTTCGCTGCTCTACACGTCGACCGACGCGCTCAACGACCATCTCAGCGAAGTGGCGACGTTCGCCATCCACCTGTGCGACTGGAGCGGCTGCGGCTACACGTGCGACGATGAGGCTGCGCTTGACGCGCACAAACGCACACATAGTAGCGATAAGTGTGACGTTGACTGCGCCGAACCGGCGGTTGTCATCAAAGCCGAACTCATTGACAGTAAAGATATCGCCGAATTGTGCGCGGAATTGGATACCTGTCCTCCCGTTGACACCAGTTTGTGTGAGGAACTGGATCCGTGCCCTCCCTTTGATAGTAGTATGTGTGCGGAACTGGATCCCTGTCCTCCCGTTGATAGTAATTTGTGCGCGGAATTGGATCCCTGTCCTCCCGAAGACACCAGTTTGACTGCGGAACTGGATCCCTGTCCTCCCGTAGTCAGTAGTTTGAGTGCGCGGTCGACTGTAGTGTTTGTAAGCGAATCGATGGCCGCGAGTGATCGAACCGACGGCCCAATCGGCGCCAGAGTTTGTAAATCGGAAACGATTTTCGCAAAACTCGTTCAAAATCAGAGTCAGACGCGACTCGAGTCGAAAGTTCGGCGCCGGACGCGCCTCAACTGTCGCGTTAAGCATCACAGTCTCGAGTGCAGGTGCGCGACGCTGAACCGGACGGAGCGCCGGCACTATAAGCGCCCGAAGCCCGGCATTCGCTGCCATCTATGCGCGACGCTCTGGCGAAACGTCGAGCAGCTGACCGAACACGTCAGAGAAGCGCATTCGGCGCCGAACGCGCAGCCAGTTCTCGAATGCGGCAAACATTTGGCCGAAAATATCGACAAAATTATTACCGAATTCTCGGACGGAATACAGCGAACGGTCGAAATCAAGCGCGAAGTGGACGCCGACGGCGATGACGACTACGTGAACGCCGAGACGTTTTTGGAGCAGAACTGCGATCTGACCGACGGGCCGGCGCTCGACGACGCGCGCGATGTGTCCGCCGCTCAGTGCCGGCAACCGATCGGCGATGGTTTGTTGAATAGCGCCGATAGTTGTCGTTTCGGACAATCGCTGGCCGCGAATCCGGTCGCCCGGCAGCGACTCCGCGGTCTCAACAGTCCGCGCGAACCGATCCGATTGGCCGCCGATTCGCGCAAAAAGATTTCCGAACTCTTCAAGAAGTAACGCATTGCACGAATAGAGCGCACAAATTGATTCTTGCTTAGTTTTGCCGGTTCGTTTGTTTTTTCAGGTACACTTTTCTCTTATTTTTCACCTTGTTTATTGATCTCATTTACGATTCAAGTTATTTTTGCTTGTTTATTTGCACATTTTTGTAATTATTGTACCAATAGTAGTATTTATGCTCAATTGTTAGTAACTTGTTAAAATTTTGCAAATTATTTAATCTATTTATCAAAGACTATTAATTTACACTGTACATTATTTGCACTGTACAAATATTTGTATGAATACTTATAATTTATTAAAAATGGAGAATTTAATGATGAATTTATTCTTCGATTAAAATTATGCGACTTAATTAAAATTTACATTATAATATATTTTACAAAATAAATTTATAAATAGATACTCATATTTAGCATAAATAGAAATAAATAAAACATTTCTTTTCAAACACACAATTCATTGCAAATAATTAGTCGAGAATTACAGTACAAACCGAACGATAAGTTTACGCTATTTATTGAGATGTTATTTCAAATATGCGATGAGATGTCAAAATTGAATAGCAATCTGAAGTGTCGACTGACTTACGTTCGCCAGAAATGCATGAATTAATTGAATGAATAAAATCGAAACTCATTTCGACGTTCACTCAACTCATGTCTTAACTTAAATACGAATTGCGGCGAAAAACGTCATAAAAGAGTCGGATAGTCGGCCTTGAATTCTGACAGTCGCCAACACAGAATCCATGCGCCGATTGCACCGATACTCTCGCACACACACGTGTGTGTGCATCTGCCTGTCCTCCCTCTCCTACGCTTCTGCTCAGTTACCACTGTTTATACGCGACTTATGTTTATGTTTTGCTTTTGAATGACTTTTTCGATAATAACTTATATTTCTCTACCTCTCTGTTGACGACAGGAATTGCAATCCGCGTCTAGTCTTTCGAAAATATTATGCAATAATTATTCTCCTCTTGTGTTGCGTTTTTCGAACGTTTTCTTTTATCATGTTGCTATTGATATTTTTATTCACGCTTTTAATTCATGAAGTTATCGCTTCTTAAGTTGTATCGCAATCGCCTTCGAGATAATCTATTTATATCAGAAGTGACTTGCTAATTATTGACATTCAATTGATTTGCTATTTTTTTCGATTTATTGTTATAAATACTAATTTTGTTTTTCGATAAATACTTTGATTGAAATTTTTTCATTGTATTTGAAAATTGTGTGAAATTCTTTATGTTATTAATAGATTTATTTTATCAAGTTTATAAAGTTTTGTTTGATAAATTTACATGCCAATTATTCCATAATTAGTAAATAGGGTTTTTGCAAGCTAAAATTAGCCAAGACAATTAGCTTTATACATATACATTGATTATACTTGCAAAAATATTTCTCAGTTTTACACCAAGGTCGTTTCGAGGAATATTTATTGCGATTTATTGCGATAAGACAGTCATTATTTTTAGTTGCTAGAAATGAATTACATTGTACAGTATTTATTTCGAATAAATTCCGTTTTTTTATTCCTACCCGTTTAATTAATGTGTACCATGCTTATATTTATTCAACGTCTCGATAAATCGATATTTAATACTGTGTGTTTTAATTACGAGACAGCGAATCGCATCAATCGGTCGCGTGTATTGTGAAACTGTACTGTAACATTCTAACAGTAGAACCAATCACATTTTTTTATATTAAGCATATATATATTATATTAAAATAAGTAGTGTATAAATGTCAGCAGGTTCGTTTGCTCTCAGTCAGTCAGTGCTCCGATGCACTGAAAGCTACTTATCAAAATAATTAAGTTTATGCATAAATAAATAAATAATTTCGAAAAAATGAATGCAAGTACTTCGAATACAACGTTCGAATTTTGTAGCACTTCTCTCTGGGTGAGTCTTACACAAGTAGCAAGTACTAATATTAAATTAGTCTATTGAAAAATTCCAAAATAAAATTTTATAGTTTAAAAATACAAAATACAGTTAAATAACATTTTGCATATTGACACTTGTTTAAATACAATGTATTAGCAATTTACTAAATATTTGTAATAAATAGCTAGCTTAATTTCCTTAAGAAATATTTGATACTTGCTTATTTGCTAATTTAGCTTGTTAGTTTTTAATATATAACACATTTATTTTATATGTAAAAAATAATATAGCTTATTACAAAAACTAACATTAACATTTGAATAAGTAACTAATTAAATATTAAATATATTTATGGGAACAGAACGAGAGTCTGCTCTGGAACTCAGACCTACCGGTGCTGACGGACTGCTTCATCGAAACCATACTACCGCTCATACCGTTGATCACGTTATTGGCGTTACTTCCGTACGACATATATCTCATCTATCATTCGGCAAAACAGGCGCCGATTCCCTACCAATGGAGGAATTTACTCGTTTTGGTAAATCACAAAATTACACAGTTCTTTCCTTTACAAAAACTAATCGCTCAAATCGCACCGATAGTTCGCAATCGCGTGTCTGACCATCATATCGATCGGCGCCATATCGGCGTCGTTATGGCAGTACTACGCGCACGACGACGACACCCGACTCTTCACACTCAGCCCCATATTCACCAATTCCATCAAAATCGTCAACTATTTACTGGCGGCGCTGTTGGCGCACGTATTCCGCAAGAAAGGCCTGCGCAACCCGTCCTCGCTGCCGGTGCAATGGTTGGCCACCGTATTCGTCGACGCGGTGACTGTGTGGCAGTTTTTCGCCGTTTACTCGGCGAACGACAGCGAACACCGACAGACCGATGCGCTCGTGCTGTGCCTGAAGCTCGCCTTTGCTATCAAAGCACTGGTAGTTTCGACTCTAACACCGAATGTGTCGGCGTTTGACGCGCTCGACAACAGCGCCGACGGCGATGACAAAGACCAGTGTCCGCTCGACGACTACAACGTCTTCTCGAAGATATTCTTCCTCTGGATCTCGAATCTGCTGCGGAAGGGCTACAAAGCGCAGACGGATCTGAGCCAACATTTCCTACCGCTCTGTTCGTACCTGAAGTCGAAGTCGGCGTTCCGGGCGTACGCGGCGGCCGACCGCTACTACAACGCGTCGAAACTCGCGGCCACTATTCGTCTGCTGCCACTCATATGGCGCACGGCGTGGCACTCGTACGTCCTGTCGGCCGTTCTCGAGACGGCGTACATCGGCGCCAACTTCATGCAGCCGTACCTACTCTCGAAGCTAATCGACTTTATGACGGGCGCCGACCAGCGCCGATGGCACGGCTTCTTCTACGCCATTACCTACTGCGTGTTGAATCTGTTGGCCCGTCTGCTCATGTGCCATGGCTGTATATTCCAATCCCTGGCCTCGTATCGCGTCAAGTCGGCGCTGCTTACGGCGCTATATCGCAAGGTTCTAAAATTGAGCCCTAGCTCGCGCCGGGAGTACACGAGCGGTAATTAATAAATAATACCTTGTATAATTTTACACAATTTAATTGTTACTAACTTGAATTAAATTAATCAAGGTGAATTAAACAATTTGATTGGTGTGGACATCGATGAGATAACCGGCTTCTTCCCGACGCTCAACGACTTGTACACCATTCCCATCAGTATAGCCATCGGCATATACATCATGTATGAACTAATGGGCCCGGCGGCCTTTACCATACTGGGCGTGATGGCGGTGGTCGGCCCGTTGACCACATATATGATGAAATGCATCGATGGCTTCCAGACGAAGCAAATGGCGCTCAAAGACAAACGCATGGATCAGATCAGCGAAGTCTTGAATAATGTTAAGCTGCTGAAGCTGTTCGGATGGGAACAGCCGTTCATCGACCGGATCACCGAAACGCGGCGCCAGGAGGTGGCGAAGATCAATGTCCTGAACTACTTGTGGTCGGCGAACGACGTGCTCTGGATGGCGGTGTCGATGCTCGTCGCCGGCCTCACGTTCCTCGTCTTCATACTCACGTCCGGCCAGCCGTTCACCGCGAAGATCGCGTTCGTCTCGCTGTCGGTGTTCAACATCTTGCGTATGCCGTTGTGTCACTTACCGAACGCGTTGTCGCACCTCATGCGCGCACTGGTATCCTTCAAACGGATCCGCAAGTTTTTGAGTTGCGAAGAGTTGCCCGAAAGCGAGGGCAACGACACGGTCGCCGACACCGACTTCGCGCTCACTCTAAAGGACTGTTCGTTTACATACAATCTCGAGGAAGAGCCGACGCTCCGGGACATCGATCTGCGGGTCAAGAAAGGATCGTTAGTCGCGGTGGTCGGTAGAGTTGGTTCGGGAAAGTCGTCACTCTTTGCGGCAATTATGGGCGATATGTACCGCACGAGTGGCCGACAGTCGGCGGTCTCGGGTTCGGTGGCATATGTGCCGCAAACGGCTTGGATTCAGAACAAGAGTTTGAGACAAAACATCACTTT
>JAQIXC010000851.1:0-19258 GCA_034697605.1 Metabelba pulverosa | reverse complement strand
TAAACTAAAGATTTAATTAAATATAATATTTGTTATACACATAAAAACAAAACAAAAAAGAATTTAATCTTTATTTCGATTATTATATAATTAAAGCCATAAAATATTTTTGACTTAAAATTCTATAAAAAAAATATTATTTCCACTACTTGTGCGCTACGGCTGTAGTCTCTCGTAAGCCCAGCCGTCGGTTCCCATTTTGCTCGTCTGTCCGTCCACTTGTCGTTTGTCTGCTCTAACGAATCGGATTCTGTCGTGAAGTCGATCGGTCTGTCCCTTCCAGAACTCGAACTCCTCGGGCACTACTCGGAAACCGCCCCAGAAGTCGGGTCTCGGCACCTGATCCGGATATTTCACCTCTTCTTCTCTGTAGCGCTCGACCAGTTTGTCGCGACTCTCGATGACCCGACTCTGTTCGCTAATGCGCGCCGATATCTGACTGGCGCGCGGCCTACAGCCGAAGTAGTCGCTCGACTCCTGTTCGGACACCTTCTCCACCCGACCCTCAATGCGAATCTGTCGGTTCGAGTCCTGCCAATAGAAGAGCAACTGTGCGAACGGGTTCTCAATCTGCGGTCAATCCAACCATTAGACCATTCGCTCCAATACACCCATCACTGCATTCATACCATTTCCTGTCCCTTCCGACTGTCGAAGTTCGTGAAGATCTTGAAGCCGTCCTCTCCATAGCTCTTCAATAAGACCATTCGCGCCGACGGCCGACCGTTTCTAAGCAACCATTGGTCGCATTAGAAGTCATTCCGCGTTCTCTCGAACGAGAGATAAGGTTTGAGTCATTCGTTTGCTTTACTTATCACTTGTGGCCAAACACACGGCGTTTGGTTCGTAGACTTTGCCGCTGGTCTTCGCCTCTTCGAACCACAAGTGGAACAACTGGAATGGGTTTCGCGTCGGCAGACTGTCCTCCAGAAGGGTCTCCTCTTTAGTGCTGTACGGCTTCCGCATACCTGTCGACCACTCAATAGATTAGCAAATCGTCTAATATTAGGCAATTCGGCGATTGTCTGACCGCTTAAATCGATTGCCATTTTGGTTGTCAACGGAATTCGTGAGAAATTGGTTCTAATTTGAGATAAAATCGATTTTCGCATATCATTACCACTACTGATATGTCATATCTCGAGCCAAGACTCGAGTCGAGAGTCAACTCTTTATTCAAAAGTCAATGTAAACAAAGTAAACATCGGAAGCACTCATTGCCTGGCAATGCCATCCACTCTCTCTGCGCACGCGCTCTCACGAGCCATACAAACCCATCTCAACCTAACCTAACCTAAGCGCAGATGTCTTATGCACTGCAATATACAGCCGTCATATCGCAGCTAACTTCACCATGCACCCCTCCTGCCTCCCCCACTACATCACAGCTGTATTGAGCGTCAAATGTGCATGCTACAACACCTACGCGTATTCAAACAAACACTATTGAGTGAATAGTGTATTGAGGGCTGTAGTGGGGGAGGGAAGAGGGGAGCATAGTGAAGTTAGGTCGTAATGGAAGGAGTGATAGCATGCCATTTATGGGAGTATAAGATTGAGCCAAAAGCGAGAAATCCGAGCGAACGAGTGGAGCAGTGAGTGAGAGAGCAGAGGAAGAGTCGAAGTGTGAACTGTTTTGCAGTTGAGTTACTGTTTTGAGTACAAAGAGAGCGTTCGCCACAAACCGATGTCCAACGAGTGGTCGGATTCGCACTCTTTTCACGATATCTCGCGAATGACTGAATCGAATTCGATTTACTCTTCACTGTATTATGTCTGACATTGTGTTCGTTTGCCATCGTTTGTCATACCTCGCCATCGAAGTCCACCAAAAACGGCAAGTTCAATTTTACACACAGCTGTTTACAAGTATCCACCTAAATACTTCTATTATTTACGTTACCGTTATTATTTTAGCAATTTATATTTATTTTAGTTCAATAGTTTCAGATTTTCAAATTTAAAACAGCATGATTTATTTTATTCACTATAAAATTTTGAATTCAATTGTCATGTTTGTTCAAAGTTAAATTGTTTTTATGTTGCTAAAAATATATGCTTGTGTAATTTTTCTTCGCATTTTTACTGTATGACAACTGATGTTGCTATAGCAAGTAACTTTTATGATGTAAGAAGTAGTTTTTGTAGTTTTGTATGTAAAAAATTATTATGATCAATATTTATAGTAAATTGAATTGTTTTTGTTTTTTAATATTGATTAATTAATACTGATAGAAGTAAATCAAGTAAAGGTGACTTTTATTTTTATTGTTTCGAAAACTGATTAAATCAAACTTTGAGTTCTTAATGAAGTGGGATAAGCAAGCAAAATTGAACTAGATACTTGTAGATACTTGTGTAAAGGTTAGTCCAATATTGAGCACAGATGCTTTTTGCTATTTACTGCTCCGAACGCAAGCCATTGCGAAGCCGACAGCACTTATGCCCATAAATTGCTGAATGGGTTTACAGTAGTCTCTGAATGACATAATGACATTCAATGATGTTTCCGGTAATACACAAACTTCTAAAACAAGTTTATTCTTATTCTTTATTACAGATAACGCGATTGAATCTGCAGAAAGTTTTTTATACATTATACAAAATATTTTATGGAATCTATATAATAATAATAATTACCTAGTAATAAAATAAATTTTATAGCGAACAAAATGAATCAATTGTATACATTAGTCATATTATTCTACTTAATCACTGCCACACTCTCTCAAAGTAAGTCCATTTCCAATCGAATTAGCGCTGCATTCCTAGTATAGCCACTATTACAGCGATTATAGTGATTACGGATAGTATAGACAATTCAATTGAAAAGAGCGAACAATCGGAACAACACTTTTGTCAATTGAATTGTCTGTCAACCACTGAATCGCTGTCTAATTATCGCATGTATTGAATGAATTGATGTAATGACGGCTTGTTTTGTGCGTTTGTGTGGATCAGTCAAAAGTGATGACCTGAACAGCAATCCGTGCACTTCGAAGGAGACGTGTAGTGAATGCATAACAGCGAACCCGCAGTGTGGCTGGTGCATGAAGAAGGGCAACTTTAGCTACCACCGCTGCGACTACATCTACCGGCTCTCAGACCACGGCTGCTTCGACCAGATCTTCTTCCCGAGCCCTTCCTTCAGCGCCATGGAGAACGACGAGCTCTCGAACAAGACGTCCGACGACAGCGACCCGATTCAGATGCGGCCACAGAGGGTGCACCTGAGGATACGCCCGAACCTGCCCTACAGTGTGAACATTCAGTTCAAACAGGCGCTCGACTATCCGGTCGATCTCTACTATCTCATGGATCTGTCGAAGTCCATGGAAGACGATAAGGAGAAGTTGGCTCAACTCGGCAACCAATTGGCCATTAATATGAGGAAAATCACCTCTAATTTCAGACTAGGCTTCGGGTCGTTCGTCGATAAGGTAGTCATGCCTTACGTCAGTACTGTTCGCGAAAAGTGAGACATATTTGCCGTTAATATAGATATGAAAGGAATGACTAAATGTGCGATTGTTTGCCTCTAGACTGGACGAGCCGTGTACTGGTTGTGCGGCGCCGTATGGCTTCCGCAATCATATGAAACTCGACACCGATTCGAACGACTTCGTGAGTAAAGTGGCCGCCACTCAGATATCGGGCAATTTGGACGCACCCGAGGGTGGGTTTGACGCCATAATGCAGGCCATTGTCTGTAAGAACGAAATCGGTTGGAGAGAAAAGTCCCGAAAAATGTTAGTCTTTTCCACGGATTCGGGTTTCCATTACGCCGGCGACGGAAAGTTGGGCGGAATTGTCAAACCCAACGACGGCGACTGCCATTTGGACCGATCGGGACTCTACACCGAGAGTACAACTCAAGACTACCCATCCATTAGTCAGATTAACCATAAGGTGAAGGAACATCACGTGAACGTGATATTCGCGGTTACGGCCAGTCAGTTCAATATCTACAACCAGTTGGCCGAAGGACAGAACCCGTTGATCGAGGGCTCGACTGCGGGTAAACTCGAAAACGATTCGTCGAATATAGTGACTCTAATTCAAGAGGAATACCTGAAAATCACTTCCGCCGTCGAGTTGAAGGACAACGCGACCGACAACGTGAAGATTACGTACTATTCTTCATGTCTGGGCACCAAACGGGAAGAGACGAAGGTCTGCAAAGGGCTGAGAGTGGGCGATACCGTCACCTTTGAGGCCAAGATTGAGGTGACTTCCTGTCCGCGCAATCCGAATGAATGGAACCAAACGATACACATATATCCGGTCGGTCTGAATGACGCGCTTTATATCAATTTGGAGATGATTTGCGAATGCGATTGTGAGAAGCCCTGGGCTGAGCAGCCGGACAGTGCGTTCTGCGAGCGCAGGGGTACCTACGAGTGCGGCATTTGCTCGTGTTACGGCAACTTTTATGGCAGACGTTGCGAGTGCGACGCCAAAGAGGCTAATCCGGCCGAAGAGGAACAGTCATGTATTCGGGGCAACGACACCAAAGTGTGTTCTGGCAGAGGCGCCTGCAGGTGGGTTTGGCACCGGTTTCTGATTTTTTCTTCAACTAATTTTGGTATTTTTATGTATATACAGGTGCGGAGAGTGCGAGTGCTACAAACGCGAAGCACCGGAAGAGGTGACCGGCAAGTTCTGCGAGTGCGATAACTTCAGTTGCGACCGCTATGACGGCAAAGTGTGCAGCGGTCCCGATCACGGCCAGTGCGTGTGCGGCAACTGTATCTGCAACGACGACTGGACTAAACCCGACTGCAGTTGCAAGAAGTCAAGCGACGACTGCATAGACCCGCGCACTAACAAACTGTGCAACGGGAGGGGTCGGTGCGAGTGCGGGGTCTGCATCTGCGACACCAGTGGTGACGAGCAGTACACCGGACAGTACTGCGAGGACTGTCCGACTTGTAAGTCGCAGTGCGAGTCCTACAAAGAGTGTGTGCAGTGCCGTATCCACCAGAGCGGGCCGTTGGACGAGGAGGCCTGCAATACGCAATGCAATATCAATCCGATCGGAACGTCGGAGTTCGAGGTACAGGAGGGCGAACAGCTGTGCGTCTTCATCGACGACGACGACTGCAAATTCCAGTTCAAGTATAAGTACGACGAGAACGAAGACCTCATATACGTGATCGCGCAGAACACGAAGGACTGTCCCGAACCGGTCGACGTACTGGCCATTGTCATCGGTGTTATAGTCGGTATAGTTCTCATCGGTTTAGCTCTTCTCCTCATTTGGAAACTCCTGACGACTATCCACGACAGGCGAGAGTTCGCCAAATTCGAAAAGGAGAGAATGATGGCCAAGTGGGACACTGTATGTACTCGTTCGCACCCACCCGTTCATCCCATTCCGCACTCAATCCGGCGCCTACTCTGGCAGCCATCCAGACCTCAATTGCATTTATAGCTTAACTCAAACTAAAAATTGATTTCTATTTGTCGTTATTTAGGGCGAGAATCCGATCTTCAAACAGGCGACCACTACCTTCAAGAACCCGACCTACGGCGGCAAACAGTGATCTCTACGTATGGGTGCAATTCGATAGTTCCCCGAAAATTAATAATAATCTCAGAAATCGATGAAAACTTTATTTTCTCTTTTGATTGAAGTTTTTTATGAATATATGAAAAATCCTATTTTCGACGAAATAGTTTGGTTTTAAACTCTATTTATAATATTTGAGAACTAATTATCTCTTGTTTTGCATAATATTATTACTATTATTAGTGAATGTTTTTTTTGTGTTGACTAACAAAATCAAATGGTGTTTAAGAAACAAAATTGAAAACAACACCAAAAGACACAACGAATTTGCCTTAAGATTAAAACGAAAGCAAAACTGTCCTAAAAAGCGAACTTTTGTTTAACGAAAACAGTGCCAAAAGAGAGACTGCAATCGGTTTCGTTGGAGAAAACAAATCTGTTTTCCAACAAAAACATCTCATTTTCCGCCGACGGATAGCAGTCTTTTCGAAACGATTTCTACAACTCTTCTAATTAACCACAAATTCAATCCCATTTTCGTAGCGATCGGTGTTTTTTTGGCTATTATTTAATAATATACTTAAAAATACCATTAAATTCATATTTAATTTAATATAATTTTATTTCCAATTTTAGTCCTATTTTATTTTAAAATACAACTGTGCAATTTGACTTAAATATTTTCTTTTTTGTGCGCAATCATCGATCTTTTATAATTGATTTGTTGTTCAATAAAATACTAATCATTATATTATATACAAATAATATACAATAAAAAATTTACAACTAATTAAAATTTTTTAAAAATTCATAAAAGTGTTAACTTATATATAATTCTTAGCTTATATTAAATAAATTCTTTTTTTGGAATAAAAATATGAAAATTCTAAAAATAAAATAAAAATGTAATTTATAATACAAACCAATTTTCTAAAAATTAATTTACGAAATAATTGCACACTTTTTATGGCCATTTATGATGAGTAGTGACATTAAATCTGATAATTTCACAACAAATTTAATTCAATAGAAGCTTTTTTAATGTTTTTATCACACAAAAAGTTAGACAGTATAATAGTTATTGCTTTAGAAAACTCGACAATTGTTTTAATAATAAATTTTTTATTTTATTTTTTATTATTTTAGAGATATATGACAATAGAAGTTAAAGTTAAAGTATTTTATATAAAATTCTAGACATTATTTAGTCGTATATTTGCGCCGAAACGCGATAAATGATGTTTTGTTCGGAACTAATCCACGAGAACTGGTTGTGAAGAGTTAGACGAGAGTAGAGAATAGAGTATTCGATAATTATTTCGCGTAAATCTAATTCATAGCATAAACTGTTAGCGCATAGACTCGATGCCAAACGATATAATGATATTTTGGGTGTTTTCTCCGAAAAATACAACGTTTTATCCAACAAATCCACTCCACCCTCACATCAATTTCGATCCCGGAGTCAATAATATCCAAAATTTAATTATGCAAATGTAAACTTCTGTTAAGAATATTATCATGAACAAAACAATACTTTCAATAAAACAATGCCCAATCTTTCACTAGCAAATTTTTAGATTTTAAAAGTGTTTTGTTTAAATATGATATGATGTCACTATGTTGTACAGTTATATATAAATGTGAAAAATTAGTTTTTAGCTAGCTGCTTATTTCTAAGTTATTTACCTTATTAACGTAAATCAATTTAATAGCGAAAAATTGCCAAGCAATCAACAACAGTATTTTTACGTTTGCAAACAAAGCTTGAAATTTATTACTTTAGATAAGCTGTGAATTAACTACAGATTCTGTGAACATCTGCTCTTAGTTTTGACCGCTCTTTGCCATACATTGTCTGCACTTTTATTGCAAACCTCACTTCAAATCACTGTTCGATCGGAAATATTACTTTTCAACGCACACTATAATTATTTGGTCAAAATTCAATCTTTGATAAACTTTAATCCTATAAACAGTTGAAATTAAATATTCTATTATAACTAAACAACTATTATAATTAGCATTTTTACTTTTAAAAGCAATTTTTACACAAAAACAGTATAATTTTTAATGTTGATCTGCATATGAGTGGAAATAGAGAATTGTTTCCTATGATAAAACGACATGCTTACAATTTACAATAAATTTCTAAAACTTCAATTCTGTTGCATGTTTTAGTCAGAACAGATTTTTGATAAATTATAAAAACAATTGTTCCGTAAAATTAACAATTTTCCCTCTTTTCTGTTTAGTATGATAGTCATGCGATAAAAGTTTGGTCTTTATAGTATCAAGAATAAATAATAGGAACAAATAAATCTATGTATATAATTTTAGAAATTTAACCAAATTTAATACTGGCAATCAATTAAATGAAATGATCATTGTTGTGGTATATAATTTTTACCACAACATATATATAGCAATATATACTAACTTTTACTAAATTTATGCTAATAGAGCTAATAACTAAATAGAGAAATAATACAGTATATTTTTCAAGTAAGCAGCAAATATATTTTTAATTTAATAAGGCAGATGAGTAAAAATACTGCGGTACAGGTATAATGTCATGTACATGTAAAATACAAATTAGAAAATTTAATTATAAAAAATACTTTAAAGTTTGTTTAACTGTTAAAATAATTACATAGCAATTAACATTAATATTAAAAAATATTTTTATTATAATATAAAAAACAAGACTCAAACTTACAAATTAAGATTGAAATAAGAATCTCTAACTCTAGTTATTATAAATTTAATTAATAAAATGAATTATATTTGATATGTTCTTTTTATATAAATAATTAAGATACAAATTAATGTTTCAAAAATTATAATGAGAATTTAACTTGATATTCCATTCATTATTTTAACCAAAGTTAGAAACTATTTTATTTCTATTTTGTAATTAATATATTAAAGATTTAATAATAAAAAATGCATTTATTTTTTGTTATAAGTAAATTTGGAATTCATTTATTATTTTAGGAAAATGACATAAAATAGAATGTTACAACTTTGCATATACTGTAGGTTTTATACCGTAGCATTTACTGTATATCAGGTTCTGTGCATCAGATGTAAAACAAAACCTGGTTTTTGTTTTAGAGAGTATAGAAAAACTCATTAATTTGAATGAATAAGAATAATGAGATAAATAATACATGCTTGTTTTGTGTATGGTTTGGACGAAAGTATAATAAATAAAATCATCCGAACTGTCAACTCATTGTTCAACACTTGCATCACTAAGTCTTAAAATTCATTCACTCTTTCCATACAGTAGTTTAGAATTTTAAAACTCAAATAATTTACAGATAAAACAAAATTTAAACAAAACTTATTTTAATATTTTATTTATTCACAACTTTAAACTGTAGTAAACGTCGTAATTAACTAAAAATATTTTCCAACACTCATTAATTATAATATTTTGATTAATTTATAAAATAGAGCATTTAGTAAAATTAATTTTTTGTGCAGTCTATTTATCAAATTTGCTATAGAAATAGTTGCAAGTATAAAATAACATTTGATATTTTAAAAATTCCGTTTTTGTTGTTATTTTTACTTAATAGCATGAAAGTTTAATGTAAAGAGTATATCTCTTATATAAATTGTAGCTCTGTAATTTAAAATACAATAAACAAGTACTTTATTTAAATCAAACAACTTAATGAGAAATAGCAAAATTAGTAGAAAGTGGACCAATTTAGAAATTAAACAAACTTTATACAGTATAAATGCAAATTATTTGAAATTAGTTTTGTTGGTATAAATTGACCAACCACTTTATTTGATAAAACATTGATCAAAATTTTCTTTGCGTTTCATTGCTCGCAAAATCAAACGATGCAATATTTTATGGCAAAATGGTATAAATCTAATATCATAACAAGATTATTGACTTTTCATATAAGCATTTTTTTATCCAGAATCAAATATAAGGAATTAAATAAGAGCTACAATAAATATAACATTTCTAATTATGTGTGTTGAGACCGTAACTTGCCAACTTTGATTAAAACAATGCAATAAGCATAGTAATTTTATTAAAGTTGTTAATAAATGCCAATTTCAAAACGAATTGTACGATGTATTCACATTTGCTATTATGATATTGAATGAGACGTTTCTAATGACGTTCAGGACATTTGAGTAAAATTTGTTATGCAATTCGCGACTATTTTCGGTCAATCAATACAAAATAAGACATAAAGTGAATAGCATTTGATTTTTATGTTCTTGTCAATTGTCTTATACACCATCTTGGTTAAATTAGGCATTGGGTTGCCTGCGAATGTGTGTCGTTTAGCTAATTGAGCCATAAATTGAATGCAAGAATATAAGGAATTGTGATTTGTTGGCCAATTCTCACTACTGATTGGTCTCTCCAATTGGTTTTTATTCCATTCGATTCATTGCATTCAATGCCTTTAGACTGAAGTAAAAACGAACTAATGTTTTGTCAATTACTTTAATAGTCTATTCTATTAATGACTAAACTATAAGAATGCGATTTTTAATATAACATTTGCTTCAAATTGATACTTTAAATTGAATTATTTATATACAAACAATTTATTACACTAGAAATTGCAATTAATTATTGCTAATTAAATATTCGGTATTTTCTTTGTAATATTTGAAAACATTTAATGTCCTTATTAAAGCACATGCTAAAATATAAATAATTAAGTCAACGCAGAAATTAAAGTAAGAGCTAAAGAACTAAACAATAAAAAAGATTAACAGAAGAGCTGTGAGGCTTAGGTGGGATAAAATCACTGCTTGTTTTAGAACTTATAAGTAAGAATAAGAAATAAAGTGTCCATGCTAAAGACTCAAACTAGACTTTATTAAACTTTTTTGCAACAATTATGATAATACAAAAATACTTTTATTAAAATTTTATTTTATTTAATAAAATTTTCAAAATTGCCAAGATAATTTATGTGACACAAGTTAGAATAGAATATAAATTAATTTTTTGTTATAAGAATATATTTAGGTATAAAATATTTATCTATATCCGTGTCGATATGAATTGTTTACTGTATTGTTTTAGCTTTTGTTTTATGCAGTAAACTTAACATGTTATGATTAAATAACAATAGAAATAAAAACAAAAAAATTAAAAGCATAGAAATGAACAAAAGATACAAATCATTGCATATCTATTATACAATTAAACAATTATGTATTGAATTCAAGCATTCAATGCCTTTTCGATTGTCATTTAGCAGTCAATGCCAACGCCCTGAGAGGCAAACGAATTATCAGTCGATTCGAGATTTCATAAGATATTTATAAAACACAATCTAATGGTCACATCCACTAAATCAGTGCTATTTTTATTTTCAATAATGCTTTCTCTACTTGCTAATATTTTTAATCATTGTTTTTATCCAATAAATCTTTGTCTGAATAAAAACAAATTTTAATTCTAATTTTTAATAAATACTTTGCACTCAAATTATATTTTTAATAACCTATATTTGTTCATTAAATAAGTATATTTTTAAACATATTTATTTTAAATTTTAATTATTATTTCACTTTTATTTTTATTTAGCTTAAAATTATACAGTTTTATTTAATACTTTGTACAGTATTCTGCTCAAATTATCAATATTAAGATTGAAAATTTTAAAGATTAAGCACATATTTTGCTAGCGTTAAGTGGAAAATTATTTGTATTTAACAGATTCTATTAATAATTATAAAATAAACAAAATTCTAAATAATGTATTGATAAAATAAATAAATACTTTTTAAAATAAATATAACTACAACTTTCAGAACTGCAAATATAACAAAAAATATAAGCACGTTATTAATATTTGATGAACAAGTAAGTTATTGAAATATTTAAATTACATGTACATTGATTAATATTATTATTTCAATATTATTAAAATATTTATTTTGTTTAACCGAAATTTAATTTACATATAAAATATTCTTATTATAATTTAGATATTAAAGCCTTAAAGGAATAATAGAAATAAAACATTGCAAAAGTATAGCACTATTGAGTTAATAAAGAAAAAGCATTTTTTCTATAAATATTAATGAAATCTGAATGTTTCTGTGCAATTTTAATTGAAATATTGATACAGTGTATAAAACAGACACAAACGTCTTAGAAATACGAGCATGTAGCAATTCTAAGCTAAAAATGTTAATATTAAGCAATGCAGTAACTGTATGGAAGTGTCAAAAAAAGTTTATATTGCGAATAATTTTTGTTTCATTCATTAAACTTGACATTTGGTTCGAACTTCTATTTGAGTGATCGCTGCAAAGCATTTCAAACCGAAAGTCTGAACGTCTATTGACTTGATTTGAAACTTCAGCCAATGATTAATTGATTGCTTTTTATAGTTTGATTTTCTAAATCAGTACAAAATTGTACAAAATAAGAAAGTACATAATTACTCTGTAATACAGTATATTTTCTTTAAGCATATTATAAGTAATAAAATAAAATTTTAATAATTATGCATACTATTAAATTGGTTATTAGTGATGTAATCAGGAATCATCAGTATTTAGAAACAAAATTTGTAAATAACCAAAATACTTACTCTATAAACTTGGGTATATTTAAATATTTAATTAGCTATCTATTTATAACTTAATTTTTAAATGAGACGAGAAAAGTTGTTAATATTTATTTGTTAAATTTTAACTAGCATATTTTTATTAATTACTCGACTATTATTAAAAATATTAAACATAATGAATAATTTAATTTTAAACTTGTAATAATGAATGATGTCAGGAATATTAGATAAAATTTTGTTTATACTCAGATTTGATACAGTTCTATTTTGAAAAATTCTTAAGAGATAAAAATGTGAGAAAGTGTAAAGTTGAGTAACAAAATAGATATACAGTATTGTTGGGAATTTGTGCAATACTTTAAGAAAATAAATGCAAACATTTGGCAGACATATGCACTAAACTTTGAAATATGTAAAGAAAATTCCCAAAACTTTTCGAATAACTTTAATATCGACTTCTAAAGAGTTAAGTCAAACAAATCCGTTATAGAAAAGTCGATTTTTACAAAGTGTATAGAATGTTTTTCCAATATAAAAAATCAATTGAATTCGTTTAAAAATTTTTATGTGGATTCCGAACGAAAATTACAAAATTCTTTTGAAAAAAATAATATCTTATTTCAAATGCCTCGGAAACATGAAATCAAGAAAATCATAAAATCAAATGAAATCTTATGTGAATTGAAGCGCAAAAATAACTCAATAAAAGTTGAGAACAAATAATATATACTTTAAAGTTCTATATCAATAGTAATTGTTTTTCGTTGAGGTATTGTATCTAATTTTGAGTTTAAAAATCGTAAAAAACAACTGAAAAATGTGTAAAAAATAACGGTTTGTATTAAAACAATTTGTGGAGTGATATGAGCGCACGACTGAGATTCGCCAAGTTTTCGACCTAATAGTGGAAAAGTAATGCAATTTTTGTGTTTTGCGCAAAACTTCATTCATCGGATTCTTTCATTGAAAAAAGTTGATGCGAAAGCAGTTTCCTCTTTGTTAGCAATACATTGAGAGATAAAACTCTTCGACAACACAAACGCAAACATATATTTTCATTTCATTTTAAAGTCCGCAGATATTTATAGATTTTTTCCACTGTTTTTATATTTGAAATTTGTATTGAAATATAGAAAACTTGTGACAAAATACTACTAAACAAAGTTCTAATCTTTTCTCTAGTGATGTATTACTATTTTGAGTGCTATTGAAGAATATATATTTGAGATTAAAATCAGAAATGAGTTATATCTGAAAATCTATTACATCTCGACGACTGTCGCCGTAGTATATTCGCGTCGGCTGTGCGCCAATATGAGCAAGTCAAATCTAATCTCTTCAGAATAAGACACAATGCTAAATTATTATACATTAATAAAAATTTAATGCCAACATCTGCCTTAACTGAAAAATTAGATAAAAAGTTTTTAATTTAATAAAAATATTTCGTCGAAATAAAAGAAAGCAAAGTTCGGGTCTCGGGTGACCTGACCTGAGCGCTGAGCACATGAGTTATAACACTTCAAACGCGAATAATATATTAGGAGTTTTGGTTAGACGACACAGTTTGCTATCATTCCATATTAGTCGACAGCATATCATAAATTTCTATCATAAGAGTTAGTATCCATCGAACAAACGAATCGAAATTGAAAACAAATTCAATAACGCGTTCATATCTTAGAGCTATTTTACAAAAGGCCTCGAATTGTTTGCCAGAATCTAAGATGAAAGCATTAAATATACATAATTCAAAGAAAAATATATTTTTATCTTCACCAAACATATTTTTTCGAATATATTTGAATTGTTTTAATGGTTTGTTTAATAGAGTATTTTATAGAGCTTTGAAATATATGAGTTAATTATTACGGAATTTGTTAATTAAATTTAAGCATTATTATTTTTAATTAAGTATATGTTCGTTTAAACTAAATGGCGCGTATATACTGTAAAACAAATTTTAAAATTTAAATTATTACACATAAATTATATAGATAAATTAAAACATTATTTAATTGCAACAGCATTTGCAATAAAAAGTTTATTTGTCGTTTTTATCATTAAAATTATTGATTATTAAAGTAAATGTTTAACCCAGAACTAATTCAATAGAAAACACAAACAAACACAATAATTTAATAACGATGATAAATAAGCTCAAATAAATTTTTTATGTTTAATAATAAAAAAATTTCAGAATTTTATTATTATTAATACAGTTGTAAAAGTTGTAAAAAGAAAAATTCGTATCAATAATAATAAGCGGAATATATTTCGGGAATAATAAATTGGAGGAAAAATTATGATTAAAATATTGCATTGAAATGTGAATACGAGATAACATTCATCGGGACTTAATCTACTGAAAGTAGTGAATGACATACACAGCGAAATGCATTCATTTTCATCATATTTGTCGTCGACTCTCGTATTCTTGTTTGAATAGAATGAGAGAATTTTCTAATCATATGTAATATTAGATATACAATAACGTTGTGATAGATTCGAGCGCTTATTCCGTACATATTATTCCTGTTGTGTTTGTCTTTTAGTGAGTCACGACTAATATCTAATATTTGTAGTTAACCCGAGAATCGACGACTTTGTGCGAGTGGTGAGACGTATTCGGCATATATTATATTGACTTTAAAAAACTACACAGTTTTACAGTTAACTGGAATCGGGAGAAGCGAATAATTTTTCAAATCGTAATGACTCACAAGAGTTGCTTACAATTCGAGTCAATATTCTTTCAGAGAATCGCTCGGAGAGTGACGTAATTGTGTGAATCACTCCTTAATGCAAAAGCTTTGGAAAAAAGAGTTTTCGGCTTAAACTGCAAATAATTCGTTATACTCTACCAATCGATTGATCGAAGTTTTCTCCATCAGATGCTGTACTCTAAATGCTAAACAGATATAAACTCTTAGATATTTTTTGCTAATTCAATTAGAAACATGCTAATTTCGTTATAGTTAGCGTATACTTTTATTTAACGATTATTACTATTTGGCATAAAATAGGCAATTGTGCCGTCAATTGAGTAGAAATCAAATAATCAGATGTTTGAGTGTTTGAGTGTCTAAATTGAATACTACTGAACAGAGGCTAACAAAAAGTATAAAATTATTTCCTGAAATCTAAGCCGACGATCAAAATGCTTGAAATTGTTGTGTTATATGAGACTAATGCCTATTTTAAGAGTAACTAAAAACAACAATCATATCAATGAATGTGAATAAAAAGCGCTTTTATTGGCGGATGTAATGAATTGCTTATTGTATTGCGTTTTCGACTGTCATTGTCTGCTATAAACAAATTGCAATCATTTCGATCAGAATTTGAAAGTTAGACTTCAATCACATAATGGTCGCGCATATTGCGTATGGCATGCATTCGGTCAGTGAGTGAGTCGGCAGTGCCAGAGCCAGTGCAGTGCAGGCAATGTAGGGCCGGTTGGCTCGGCTCGTGTGCCTCTCTTATCACTTTTTAACTTTCGCTCGTTTTTCTCAATTATTTATAGAAGCGATTCATACATTCAAATGAAATAATGAGAATCGATAGGAAGGGGCAGAACGGGAGAGGAACGCAATCCTCTAATATCGCACTGATCTGTAGGAGAGAGGGGTTCAACCGCTAACTTATTGTCAAAAAATATTTTCCCTCTCTTTTCACACACTCTCCTCACTCTCTCTCCGCTTTCCCAAAAAGATTTTCTCATTTCGCTCAACACGAGTCAGTCACACAAAACACACATAACTGTAACCGTACTTCCCCTCAAAAGACAACCAAATTGGGAGGAGAGGACGGCAGTAGGCAGAGCGGGAGAGCACGGAGAGAGAGAGAGAGAGAGAGAGAGAGAGAGAGAGAGAGAGAGAGAGAGAGAGAGAGAGAGAGCTGGGAGAGTGGGCTATTATAATATGTGAATAGTGTTGCAAATAGTAGTCTCGTTGGAGAGTTAGAGCACTCGTAGCACTGGTAGGTCTAGCGCTGTAGCGTTGGTCGTATAATACGCTATACGTCTGACAAACTTTTTTGACTCTCAGGCAAAGTACGCGTGTCTGCGATGCCTAAGATTGATGCCATAGACCGACTGACTCTCTGTTCTCCTCTCTCTGCTCGTCGACTGTCGAGTGCTCTCCACTCCGAACAGACCAATGCATCAGTGCTTCAGCGCTCAGCCAATGCTTAGGCAATCTCATGATCTGAGTTCGGATTTGTATCTACAATAAGCAGAGATACCCCACATCTCTCACGTCTGCCTAATTCCCGGCTCACACACCATCACAGTATTACTCATCAAATATAAAGCAAATCTTTTATATATTTAGAGATTTTTTTCCTAATTATGTTATTTTTGAACTGAAATCTTATCCATTCTTCGCATCAATTACTACTGTTTAATGTTTTCTACTTATTCTCGTTCACCAAAGTATCAAAAGTCTCAACTCTATTATGGATTTCATTAATATCTGAGTAAGTTTTGAAACTTTTTTCAATTATCTCTCTCTTGTCTCTCTTTATGGGCAGATTTTATTTACAATCTAAGTTATAATTTGCGAAAATACTTTTTACCAGTTTACTTTTGCTTTGAATTTTAACCCTAAAGTAAACGTTAGTTTGAGTTAAAGCTTGATAAATTTTATCTGAACACAAAGTCACTAAATACTCTCCGAACGTCATCTTTCAGTATTTATTTGCTAAAAACTTTTCCCAATTGATTGAATAAAAATATTTGTCTTTCAATAACAAATATAATTTATAAAAGCAAGTGTACAATCTTTACTTTTATCAACTAAACCGGAAAAGCAAAGAGTTTATCAATTTTAATAATAAAACATTTTTAAAAACCGTAAATCTGGCAAAAATTGATTTTTTAAAAACATGTACAAAATAATAGACTAATATTAGGAACGGCTTTATCCAGTTTCTAATCTTTTGTGATAATAAAGTTCGGAATTTGTTATTTAATGACATTTTTTGCTTATAATAAAATTAATGGCTTTGCTTTGGGCTTCAATTGGTTTTTCGGAATTAGTTGACATATATTGTGCAATGTACACACTTTAAACATGTATATTAACAAAATGTATATCAATATATCGATATTTGTTAGTGATTTAAGAAAACGTCGATTGAAATGAGTTTTTCTCGGATGCGGTCTAAAGCCGAGAAGAGATGAGTTGTCGCAGCTGTCGCTTAACTTGCATAGTATATAAACTTAAGTTTACGCTAAGATCCTCTACAATAGATATTTGTTCTCTGCGACAGAGAATACGGTATTAGAGTATTTCAAGAGAAAAATGAACTGTTTTTTCGAGGTTTAGTACAAAATCATTGAATGTGAAGAAAAATGTGTCGAATAGGAAGTTAATACTTTTGGCAAAAATAGTTTAGTTAGTTTTTGGTGTCGTCTACACTGCAGACAAATTTATGATGACTAAAAATCGAAAAAATATTGCTGAAGTACAGAATTGGTGAGGTATTGCTGAGGTATTGCATGTTTTTCGAGTGTAATGTCAAAGAGTAGAGCAGTTATGAGAAGAGCAGATATGAAGAGCCGTTTAAAGAGAAAATCATTAGAAGGGAGTGATTGCTGAAAACGAACGAATAGGTCGTATATGTTGTGTGAAAAGTGAGTTCGTATGTACTTCTTAAACACTGATTAATGAAATTCTTGTCATAACTATTTTGTTCATTTATAAGAATAGTTACCATTTGTTATGTGCTTTTCATTCAAAGCCTTTCCGTACAGTATATACCAGTGACTCGAAGCTTATGTGACAATAGGCACTGCCGTTGACTCAAAAGAATTAAATTTGTCTCTTGTCTGACAATTATTTTTTCGCCTCTTTTTCGATATGATGTCTAGAAATTAATGCAATTAATTGCAAAACTAATTTATTCTAATGTTTAGCAAAATTATCTAGCTATTACTTTGCATTAGTCTAAATGAGAAAAACACGTTTTAAGCATTGTTTTATTAGAACATAAATTATATAACTTTTTTATCATATCTTTATTGATAAAATAAACAGTACATCAAATGAAGTGCGCGAATCGAATTAGGGCTAATTGTAAAATATTAACTCATGCAGTGTGCGAGAGTACACTGTATGTTTCGAAATAGCTTGAGATAAAAACGGGTGAAGCGTTTTGATGAGAAAACCTGAATGAAAGTGGAATTTATAGGCGAAGAGAAGGCAAAACGGAATTTATCTCTAAATATATTAAATGCATTTCAATCTGACGACGCATTAGCGATAGGAAGAGCGCGTGAAGTCATATCAAACCTTTCTCTCCGTTCTCTCCGTTCTCTCCTTTCGCTCGCATTTTGATCCGAGTCTTCGAGAAAAGCTCCGGTAATCGAGTTCTAGTCATTCGAACGCCGAAGACCTGAAGAAAGAAGATTTCGTCGCCTTTTCGCCAAATCGTCTCCAATAGTCTTCAATAGTATTCAATAGTCTCTAAGTTTATGTTTGAATGAGTCGTTCGAATGACATAAACGTTAGGCTCAGCCGTTGTGTGGCTTTGTGTCGAAGCGAGCGATGAAGCAAAACATCAAATAAATCAATAATCAAATGCTTAACGACATTACGTATATTGCGATTCACTTTACTATCAAAGTATTGGTTAATGCGATGATATGTTTGCTTTTATTGTGTTGTGTTTTGTGTGCGAAACATCGTTTAATTCACACAGATATTTTTTCATGAATATCAAATTCAAGTATTGCCTAAATCTTGTATTGTTTAACAACGAGATCAGCAGATTTAGGGAAGATTAGTGTAAGAGTGCATGTTGAAATTTTGAGTTAAACCTTAGAAGGTTATACGTTACTACCGGTTTAGTAAAAATAACTAACATCACACAAAATTACTCTTAACTACTTTAACAAGCTTTTTATTCAGTGTATATTTGATTTGATTAGTTTTAGTCCGGATTTACATTTAACCTGGTAAAATTAAATTATACTTTGCAAAATTACACAATCGCAATACTAGACATAAAAAATAATCAAAATATTTGAAATGGGAATATTTAGGGCAGAGCCCCATCACAATGTCTATCCTAACCGCTATATCAATATATACATACAGTAATAACATAACAGTGTACATTAATATAAATAAAATTCTATATTCGATTATAAACACATATCATA
>JAQIXC010000850.1:0-19288 GCA_034697605.1 Metabelba pulverosa | reverse complement strand
CGTTCGGCCCGTTTTGCGGCACGAATTCGGATTAGATTTGCGCACAACAAGAGTGAAACGTTTAAAAATAAAAAACACACAGGCTACATCTTCCCAAACGAACCAAACATTCATCGAAAATTGCGTTAAATTGCTTTTATTTTATCGAAGTGAAATGAATTATTTTATTTTCGAATAGGAAGTGAGTAATCATGTTGAAATTAAGTTTTGGTAATGTTCAATAGGCTTTTGAAATATGAGCGAAAAATAAACAAAAATTAAATTAAAAAATTTTAATAACTAAATACAAGTTGAGTTATTATCTAGCTTAAATGCATGCTTCTAAGATAAACAAACAATCCAGATAATGAGCGTTAAATTGTAGACAGTGTTGAATAAGAAAGCGTGACTTTGAATTACTAGCAAGTAAATTTTTTCATCCAGTTTTATCTCAACATACAATTGATGACTAATTGCCAATCAATTATAGCTTATGTAAGGATTGAATGAAACGTCGAGAAGCGGACAATACTATTAGGATCTGTGGTATGAGATATGAGATGACGAGTAGATATGGTATGGATTGACGGGAGTGTGAGTGTTCGGCTGCTAAAGAGCACCAGTATGTCAGTAGGCCAGTGCGAAAAGTATACAAACATAGTCTTCGCAGTGAAGGTATGGTCTCGTATGGGCTATACTGTACGGCTGTTAATAGCAAAAGGAATTAGAGACAGGTTTTCACATTTATCACACATTAGGGCACATGTACTATAAGGCTATGGGTGCCCAGAAACGGCTAATATTATATAACGGCGAACACTGACAATAGCGCTAATATTTCTCTCTCGTCCCCCAATTGTTATCATATCTACTAATAGTGTAAAAGTTTTTGAGTTTAATATTTTTATTGTTTGCGTTTATACTGTATTTTTAAGTTTTATTTTTTTCTAAAAAAGCAATTTTAAACAAAAACAACAAAATCTACATTTGATTCGCTATTTTCTACTTATCTATTCTGCTCTTCTTATAGAACTTATTATTTACACATTTTCATATCATTTGTATATATCATATCTTGTTTCAAACTCATGTATACAGAATGTTAGATTGAAACTCTGGTATCAAATTTGTCTCTCGCCGTGGGTGTCTTCGCACAGGTATATCAAGAAATATTTTGCGCGAAATAAGAGATATTTTGAGATTTTTTGTTTTACAATATCTCATATTTTATTTGCATTTCGAGCCCTATCTTGAGGTCGTTTCCCCGTTTCAGACGTTTATTGTGTTTAATACGCATTGAAAACAACAATTCGCTTAAATACCCATCGATTTGTGATACATAAAAATCTAAATTTACCATTTAGCTAATGTCTACACACAAAATAATCATTGTAAAATGGATTTGTCTAAAGCGAAATTCGATTTACACTGATTATTAATAAATAAATAATAAGTACATCTTAATTTTATGCCGAAAATATCTCGCATTTGATGATTTCGGGATTGGGTGTCAATACGAGAATTGAAAGCTTTTTCTAAACTAAACCGCTTTCGAGACTAACTGTTGACTAACAATAAACGGCTTAAAAATTATTTCATTTTAAAATTTTATTACTCTATCAACGGGTCGGGAATTAGTGGCGAAATCAAAATGAGATTATTTGTTATTTTTAAGATTTGCTTTAATTTGTTTAATGTACGAAAAAATCTCGTTTTACTCTTTACGCCACCAATAGACGGAACAATTAGATTAAGTGTTAAAATATCTTTATTATTAAGCCTTTCAATTGGATTTAATTGTTATAAATGTTATAAATGTCTCGCATTTGTGTTGTAGGCATACAGTCGGCGAACAAAAGCAACGAAAAAACTAAAAATAATAATAAATAAAAATTTCTATAAAGATATAATAAAAACAAAAAACAAGTGACGATTAGTTAGTTTGTTCGCGAAAATGCGTTCAATGATTATAATTAAACAAAATTCTCCTAATCTCTCAAACATTTTTATGGCTTATTATTTATTCATAAGAAGAATAAATTTTCATATTTTCATTCATAGCTTTACGAAGAGATGAAAAGTGTTTTCACCGAAAATATTTCGATACACTTCCTGACAGTATTAGAAATAATTGGATTCTTTTATTTCTCGTTAGGAATAGTCTGTTTCGAGATTTGAAAAAATCAGTTCCTATTCCACACATAGGAAAAAGCGCAGAGAGTGTTAGGCTGTGAATGGGGTTCAGGTACTCGGGCTAAGCGCACATGAATGCCTGTGTGGATGTGTATGTGCGCTCTCATCAGAGCGGCTATTATTATGCTAATCGGTGGCGAACTCGAGATATGAAAATATCATTTTAAATACCAGTTCTCCCTCTTATTACTGTTATTAAAAGTGAACATTTTAAAACTATGAGTTTCCCGTCTTTCTCTAACCAGACCATTTCTCATACATGATACAAACATAATACAAACATGATACAAATTGCTCACATAATTGAACGCATGCTTTCGGGGATCAAATGCTCGCATTTTTGGTTTTTGGTTTCGGAGCTAACCCTTACTCTTACTTTTACTCTTCAGTTTCACTTCGCTTTTGAAATTATAATTTTCTTTTTCATTTCATTATGTTTTTTGTCTCAACTCTGATAATTGTATTCCGTTTTCACATATCATATCCAACGATAAAAAAAATAGTTTTTGCAAATATTAAAAATCTTTGCCTCAGATAAGAGTTAAGACTTTTTCTGCCGCTTAACGAATCTAATCAATTGATTAGATCTTCGTTCGGATGAATTGAATAGAGATTTATAAAAAATTACTTTTTATTATCATTTTGTTTGTTTCTGATACTCTTTTACTATACTGTATATATTTATTCGGTAACATGCATAGTGTTTATTAGCGCAGAGCAAGTTTTCTCCATTGTATTTATGCTAATCATTAATTTTCTATTATTTCGATATCAAAATCAAAAACAAAAATAATTTTTCAATGTTTTAATTGACACAAAATTTGTTTTGTTTTCGATAGCCATCGTCAGGACTGAATCAACTGATTATCGAAATAGTATTTCACTTTATTTCTTCAAATGTAAAACATCTGAAACTTGTTTTCAATTTTTAATTCACTTCCTCTCTATTGCCACAACTTTACCGCAAAATCTATTCATAATATTTATTATTATTATAAATTACCAAACCTTACAATAAGAATTCAAAAATGAAGATGATAAATTTATGCGTACAGTAGGAATAAATTACTTCTGGATTTACTCATTTTCATATTCAAGTTTAATGAGATTTTTGCAAAAATAAAAAATTGTTTTTCAATTTATCTGCAAATACCTGACAAATAAAAATCTGATTCAAGAAAAACTTGAAAACTCCTTAGAATTCGTATATTTGTTTGCCGTACGTCTCAAACAAATACTTTTTATTTAACAAAACGAAAAAATGTTTTATACAAAAAAAAAGGACGAGTTTTGTGAAGACAAACTCCAAACTACTTAATGCTATTTAAGATTTAGACTAATAGCTTATTGCAATGTTAAATAATATGGATAAGTTTTATCAATTGCCAATTTGCCAATGCTCATTTTATTATTGCCATTGCAGTGATGTAAGCATTAAAGAGTTGGGAGAGAGAGAGAGAGAGAGAGAGAGAGAGAGAGAGAGAGAGAGAGAGAGAGAGAGAGTCGGGTAAGAGTAGACTCTCGGCCTAACGGGTGTGCGAGCGCTGGCCGACGAGTGCAGTGGCGTTGGAGTGTTGGCGAGAGAGAGGTATCTATTCTGTTCTCTCGTTCTGTTCTGCTCGTCAGTTGCCAAACGACCTCTTTTCGTGTCATTGGGTCAGGTATTGCATAGGCCTTATGATAGCACTGATAGCACACAAAACCACTGCCTCTTCTCCGCCGCTCTCGACTGCTCTGCTTATGCTATGCGTTCTCTGATTGTTATGGATGTGCGGCTCCTATCAGAGCAGCCGAACAACAAATACCAGTAATTTTCGACAATTCCTATAAAAAGGCTTTCAATGCAATGCCGAGTCTTATTCAGACTCTTATTATTCCGAACAGTGTTTGCAAATCAAAAAAAAACATTTCTAAAGAATTTGCAGCAAAAAAGTTCTCGTTTTTACTGCTCATGAATTCGCATCAATTTTAAAGCGAAATATAATTAATTGAAATTATTTTTCACTATTGAAGTTAATTTACCAAAACTTTTTGCTTCGTTTAATATGTAAAAAAAATTATTTGAAAAAACTTTTTTTCAATTTTTGATTTGTCGGACAAACTATTCGTAAAATAAGTTTTTGCTCAGAAATAGTGCGCGAATTGTATCGACGGATAAAAATGTTGGAAAATATCAAATTTGCGAAAATCTTTTTAGCAGTGCTTATGACTGCAAACTTTTACATTAGTTATTCAAATTGTAGTGCAGTTAACAACACGTTTACGGCGCCGCAGCTTCGGTCGGGCGGGTGGACACCGATCCCGACCATCAGTAACCGGAACTCGAAAAGTGTTGAGAAACTAAGCAGTGATTCATCGCAAGTGTCGGCGAAAGTACAGCAGCAGTCGGGCGACCAGAAGAAGAAGACGCAGGACTCGGAGATGCTGCCGATCCCCGTGATCAAGCCGCACCGGCACGGCGCCACGCTCGGCTTCGACCTGCCCGACCAGGGCCTCACGCTCTACCTGGACATCAACGAGTTGGCGACCAAACCGCTGGCGCAGAACATCGGTCTGAAGGTCGTGTCGCACGACTCACATCAGGCGCAGCCGTCGTCACAGCCGGCGAATCACATCAAACCCAACTCCAACCTCCAGTCCCGGCCGCAGACCAAACCGAACGGCGTCTACAGCGGCACCGAATCGCCGCTCTCGCAGTTCGTGCAGAAAATGCAAGCGACGAATAAGGCGCCCAAAGCACCCAAAGCCCCCATCACTGTCGCCAAGATTCAGAAACGAGTGAAAACCGCCCGAAATATCGGCTCATATGAGGGCAACGGAGGCTCGTCCGGCGGCAACAACGCCGGGCCCGCGTCGGCACCCGCTGTCAAGCCTCCCGCCGCCAAACAGAACGTGAATAAATATCACGTGGGGTATATGCGCCCCCACGACCTGCAGAATGCTCTCAAACAGGTAGGTCTCACGCATAGCGCACAGGTAGCTCAGCTCAACAACCAATTAAAGAACTCGAATCCCAGTACTCGAACCGTTATAATCAATACTCATTCGCTGCCCAATAATCACATCAATAATAATCAAAACTTCAATAATAACGCGAATTATAATAATAAGCCGACGAATGGCCAGAAAATTGATTCGAAGCACAAGAGCTCAGCACTCGATAGCTTTAATCCCAATCCCAATAAGTACTTCTCTAATCCGCTCACATTCAGCAACAATTATCAACAAAGTAATCATAAGCAGCAGCAGCCGCAACAGCAGCTCTACGCTAACCGACCCTCAGCGCCGTCGTCTTACACCCAGTCGTCTTTGCAGGTGCCGATGAGACCCAGTACTCAATCCCAATACCCGGTACAGGAGAAGGAGGTACAAGAGAAAGAACCTGACGTTCAGATTAGACAAGAGCCCGACGTACAGGTGCGACAGGAACCCGAAGATGATGTACAGCAACGGGAGGAAACACCAGTACAGCAAACACCGCAAGAAGTGGAACACGACTTTGTCGACAATGAAGTGCCAGTCGGCCGCACGACGACACCCGCGCCCGTTCTGCCGCCGCAGGAGGAGGACGTCCAGCAAACGGGATTCGACGACGACATTGTCGAACAGTCGACGCAATCGACAGCCGACAACCACTTCGAAGAACCGCAACGGCAGGTCAGCTACGAGCCGGCCCGCGATGACCAGAACGACATTAAGCAAACGATTTCGATGTCAATGCCCACAACCAATGCCCACTTCAAGCCATCGGACAACACAATCGTCAAACCATTCCCCGCTCCGCACCAGGACTTGTCGTTCGACTCACTGCCCAACACCTGTACGACTGTCCAGCAAATGTGTGGCCAGACGTGTGACGCGAGAACCGATAATCTAATTTCGGACGCGAGTAGTATTCGAGAAATAATCCAACGCTTGGGCGCGGATGCGCTCATCAACACATTCCCGGCCCTGGAGGTCGAGCTGCAGAACCTAATCGACTTCACATCGACCAACGGCTACACAATAATCCTGCCGTCGAATGAGGCGGTCGCGCGCCTACCGCCCAATCTCTTGGACTACTGGAAGGCAAACGTGAACTCATTGGCGCCACTGCTCGACAACCACGTCATCGAAAGCGCGCAATCGCTCGAAGAGATGCGTCAGTCGGCGATCATACAGCCGCGCGGCGGCGCCAAACTGCGCGTCAACCGCGCGCACAACGACTCCTACACCATCAACGGCGAGCGCGTCCAGATCGCCAACCAAGTCGGCCCTTCCGGCGGCACCATTCACGTCATCGACGGCATACTCTACCCGAACTCCGATAAAGACATTATGGAGACACTCAAGTCGTGCAACCGATTGGACGGCTTCGTCACTCTGGCCGAGGGCACGGGTTTCGCCGACGCGCTTAAGCAAAGTAAGTCAGTCGTCGATCGCACGGATCCCGACATGACTCGAGTGTCTGTGTATTTCAATTTCTATTATTATCGCTATTATTATGCAATTTCGTGGCAACAGTCGCGCTATCATTACTACCATTACTACCGGTTTTGCATAAATATAGTTTCGCTTTTTTCGTTACATATAATTGACGCTTAATCTCAAAACTTTTCTTTTCTTCTTTTCTAATTTGCAATTAATGTCTGGAAAATTATACTTGCTATTTTTAATTTCGTATTTTTTGTTTTAATTTGTTCGTTTTGGAAATAATTGCATAGGCGGACCATTCACCGTGTTTGTGCCAAGCAACGAAGCGCTGCAGAAAGTGCCCGATAATGATCTGGATATTATCAGGAGTAATATGACGGCTCTTAGAGGTTAGTGATCGCAAAACGCGGTTTGAAAACACATTTCTCGCGAAACTCCCGATAACACCCGTTCAGCGCATTTGCCAATAATTTCGTAAAGTTATTGAATGCCGTCAATGATGGCTCAATTTTTATCCTAATCTCTTAAACAAAGTTTACGATACAATGAAATTTATTCAATCATTTTCCAGTTTAAACTATCTAAAAAAATATTATAGCTCTAAATTCATAGGATTAAATTTTTTTTCCTTTTTTATTGTGTCATGTACTATTATGTTTATTTAGAAATATAAAGATTTTCGCTGTTCTGCTGATAGATTCATAAGCAATACATAAATAGCATAAAATTGTTTTTTATTTACTTTAATATTTGAGCTAATGTTTAAAAATAAAGAAACTTTTTCGCACCGTCCGTCCAAACAGATTAGACAGATTAGAGATTAGATTCATATTACTTTTTTTGTTTTCCCTCAATGGCCTAATTCACAAATATTTTCCACTTGTTTCTGTGTATTCACTCTCATATTTCTTATGCATTGTTTTCGACGACTTATTACTCGTCCATTCATTCGCCGACTATAAGAGCGTAAGAGTATAAGAGTGTCATAACAGTTAACTCCTGTTTAGATCTGTGTAACTGTGCGGTTGCTAAATGAGTTTAAGGTTGAATTAGGCGACTGTGCAATTTCGGATGCCTGTGCCTCTTTTTCTAACTAGGCGCTAGCGCGTTTCATCGGCTGCTAAAAATAGCTAAGTTCTTTTTTCTTATTAACTTGTTTTAGCATAAAATTATAAAATAAATACCAATTTTGATCCTCGATTGTGACACCAAGAAGTAGTCAAGTACCTTTTATTCGTTTGTTTTCCCAACGCCATATGATATACAGGATAATAACGATTGTCTAATATTTGACACTTATTTTAAGACTGCGCTTTTTTCTATTTATACTTTTAGGGCTAAAAACTAAATAAATTGATAGAAAAGCAAATATTTTTTTCACTCATTCTTTCGAATAATAAACAACTTTCGGAATACATGTCAACTAAAGTGATGCTATGTTTAGAAAACAAAGTTTAAAAACTCGTAATTAGATTGAATCAAATCTATTGTTGATTGATAATTTAGCTTGATGTTTCAATTCGCGGTTATACCGCTATTATGTAATAGTTTTATACAAAAGGGTTATTTTTTAATTTCAACATTGAATCGAGAGATGTGCTAAATATCGATCCATCAAATCAGTGCTTAAATTGCTATTACAATACAAAAGTCGTGTCGACAACACATTTACATCTCTTTTATAATAAACTGTTTTTTTCGATTAGTTTTATTAATCGAATTATATATTTAGAAATTCAATTAATTTTTTTTGCTATACACTAATACAGTATTGAATTTTGTTTTTGCTGTATAGAATTCCTAAAGTATCATGTGGCACATGGAGCTCATTATAGCAATGACTTACGTGACGGTCAATTCATACCATCGCTCGTCGAAGGCCAGTATATTCAGGTCGGCGTACGAGTGGACGGCTGTCGACGTATGTCTTATATTACATTGAAATCCTGTTTTCACTTATTTATCAAACAATTGAAACAAATTATTTGTCAACGAATCGATAGGACGTCTGGTTGAGGCGAATGTGTCGCCGCTATATCGGGCGGACATCCCGGCCTCGAACGGCGTCATCCATGTGGTCGACTGGATCCTAAAGCCGACCGATCGGGACTGGTGTGAGAACGTCATACTTCCGCGTTAAGGGACAGCCGTCCCGACAGCCAATTATGCCAATTGATAATTGACGGGAAATTGTGCGCAAAATACAGTCAAATCAGTTTTTGGTTAACCGTTTTTTTTGTTTGTTTTTGAAAAACTTCTTTTTGCCAATTCATAACTTATACGATATCATTGAATTTCATTAAACAAATTACACAGTCCTTTTTTGTCGAGAGTACATCCCGTGTGGCCGACGCACACGCCGTCTCCCAATTGCACTCAACGTTCGCGTTTACAGCGAGTGTTTGAGTGTTGTCTCAGTTTTTAAATGTAATAATTTATATATTTTTTATACATATTTTTTGTGCTACAAATAGATTTATTTTGTTGATTAAAATACTGTACACTTTTTTGTATTTTTTGCTTTTTGTAATGAATTAATTATTAATTCTCTTTCATTCGATCAATTCGATTGACAAATATACTTAACAACAAAAACAAAACATAGAAATAGAAACAAGTTTTAAAGTAACAAGATAAGATTAATAACATTTGCATGCGCGTCATGATAAATAATGATTAGAAAAACAAATGATCGTGATAAATATTCGAGAAACTGTTCGATTCCTAAAAAAAGTCAACGAGATACAAGATAAAATTTATCCGAAGTGTTCAGATATTTAAGAAAAATATTTATTGCTTTGATATAATAACACGAGCAATTTATAACATTTTGTAAAATATTTAATAAGAATATCTATTCAAGAAATTTTGAACTTGAGATTTATATTTGGCAATAATATCAAAGTTGTGCATGGTATTTTTGGTAAAGTCTTATTGACATACGAGAACTTTAAAACAAGATTTATGCTAAATAATTAGTACAGTACTATTTTTATCTAATTTCTTTCAATGTAACTTAATTAGTTAAGTTCAATTTCTTGTTGTGCTTACTTTAACTTGCAAAAATTTGTATTCAAACTGTATATCACTACATTTGCTAACTTACTCAACACCTTAATAGATATTTCATTAATAGATTTACGCTTAAATATCTAAGGCTTCCAGCTAATTTATCTTGTAGCAAGGAGACTTTTACGCAATTGTATTACAAAGTTTATAGGAAACAAACATAACTTAAAATTCAAACCATTTTATAAACTTCAGTCTTAATCTATTTAAAAGATTTTATCTATTTATATAAAGTTTATATAAAGTTTCAAATAAATGCATTATAGTATTGAGTTTAAAAAAGTGCTTGCTTAACTGGCATGGTAGCGTTGATTTAGGGCCGAGTGAGTGTACAGTTGCGCACCTGACCTTCATACTGGTTGTAGTAGAACGTGCAGAGCGCGGCGTTATTGTCGAAACTGAGCTCGGACACTTTGAACTCGGGGTTGATTGAGACCTGGGGTAACACGTTTCAATCACGAGTGACATGGGCAATTAATTTCGGGACCTATGCAACCGTACCTTTAGTTGATAAACGCCGGGAGATATGTCGGTTATGTCGATCCACTGACAGTCAATGTTATATAAATAGGTATCGACTGTTGGGTTTGGAGTGGAGTGTTTGGTGCGAATGAAAAATAAGAGATTTAAATAAATCTGTGCATCGCTCAAATAAAAAAGCAAGATAAAACTGAAATGTATATATGAACGTGGAAAACCTACCGCAGCCAACACTGATGCCCTGGTCGCCGTAGTTGGCACAGGCGTACTTCTTGCTCGCATTGCTCGCGCAGTTGTTGTCCTCCAAGCAGAAGCTGGCCTTATGACCCTCGGCCACCCGCTTGCCCGCGCTGTCCAGTATATCGAAGTGCGCGAACACTTCCATACTGTGGTAGTGGCGATGGCAGGCGTGCCAGTCCCAGATCTGCTTGGGTAGGAACGGGCGAAAGTCGGCGGTTCCGATGTTGGCGATGCGGGCCGTGAAGCGCAGGAGTCGTCTTTGTTCGAACTGCCAGCCTATCCGATCAGTACAGTTATCATGGTTAATTTTTTATCATGCACAATTTTTTCCCACCATACCGTATTGTTGCCGATTCGTGGTGTAGGCAGAGCTGGCCAGACAGTTCTCCTCGAGTGCGCACTGCAATAGCATTAACATTCTGTCCTCCAAATACGCCGACGACTCGATCTCTCGCTCGTCTGGCACTAGATCTGGTAGTTCTATACAAAAAATTATACATGTTACTAGTTAATAAATAATGTGGTTTTGGAGAATTCGCAACGACTCAGCCCAACCGGAAGTGCAAATAACTCCAGCGATGTTCTCCTGAATGGCAGAGCAGGTGTGTGCGGATCCCAACCCATTCATCACACAATCGGCTAAATTAGTCTCAAAGCCCTTACAGCGAACGCCACTCAACACAACCGATAAGTTATGGCCTCCGAAGGCATTGCTCTTCACAGCGTGTGCCGCATAGCCCAGACCTAATTGCCTGCAGACGACCATCGCCTCCAGTAGACCCCATCCATCGCCGCAAACCAGTTGCCACTCGTCCGTCACTCTCGCCTCGAGTCTGCCCTCGAATTTATTCCGACCGCCGCTCAGACGGATAGATATGTCTTCTTTCGAATAAATCTGTATTTTTACAACATTTTCATTGAAAACACAACTTTTAGTATTAGTTTTTATCTTTGCTTTCTGTCATAAATATTCAAATAAAATAAACCACTCATTAGAATATGTAATTCGAAGTGTTATCCCATTTAATACATAACTCAACCAAAGAATTGATTTATATGTTTGAGAGGAGAAACAAATTACTCGTATTTTCGTGTTAGAAGTGGTGGAGAGTAGAGGCGCGTCATTGCTCGGCGTTAGCGCATTGGCTGTGCTGTTGCTGTCGGCCCTCAACGTCTTGTTCTTCGCATTTGCATCGGAAGACAATCGACTGTTCGCCTCAACGGCAGGAATGGTCTGATTGTGTCTGGTTTTGCAAACGACACCCGCGGCCTCATTAGTAGTGCAATCATGTAGTTTCCAACCGTCGAACTGGCACTCGTCCAGCGCCCGCTCCTCGCCGGCGCAGTACACGTTATCCATCCAGATCAATTCTATGCATGTTACACAGTTTATGACTAATTCTACTTCTATGCGCTCAGTTTTTTGTGCAAATCAATAAATTTACTCAATTCTCATAAATATATTAGCAGATCATCATGCTTGTTTCTAATAAATTGTATTCTGGGTAAAAAGTAAAACGCCTTTTAAAACAAGGTTTTCGCTTAAAATTATTGAATATATTTTGAGCTAAAATTTCAAAAATAAAAACTATAACTCAAAACAATTCAAATAGTACTCTCTCTCTCTCTCTCTCTCTCTCTCTCTCTCTCTCTCTCCCCAAGTGCCAAGGAGCATGAATAATTTTTGATTAATAGATAAAAATATTAAATTTTACCTAATTTATCAAGTAACAAAACAATAATCAATAAAAACAGACATTGGAAACGAGTCTTACTTCTACTTCTGCCGAACTGTGCATTGTTTGTAGCCATGAGTGCACCCAAAGGAAAGCCTAAGGACTTGCAGACGACGTGAGCGTCGACTAAATCCCATTCGTCGTCGCAGACGGAGCCCCAGCGACCCAAGTGGTAGAGCTCGACATTGCCCTCCGAGTGGGTCAGTCCGCCCACCAGTTTCACAGTGCCCTCCGGTATGCGATGCGCCCGACGCACGCGGGCCGGGGGTCTCAGCACATACACACGTCTTCGCACGGACAGCACTGCCGACGTCTCGCACAGGACCAGCAACATGATCAATAGCTCGCAAACTCTAGCAAGACTCATTCTCAATATATAATAACAATAATAAATTTGAGACAAAAGTTTATTTTTTCAAAATTATTCCAAATTCCTGACAGTTATTCTGCGCTAAAATTTTACAACGAAAAAATGTTAATGAATTGCGATTAGAAATGAGCACTGCTAAAGACTACACTGCTGGTTTGTTTGTATTTTTGAGTTCGAAAGCGAATCAATTGATCTAAAAACCTCTTTAAAGCGCTTTTTGTGGAACAGCAGCGCTCTGTTGAAGAGGAAGAGTAGCCGAATCAGTAGCGTTCGACTTGACTCCAGTGCCACACATTTCTTGTGCACTGTATCATTAGTCAATGTCGCGCAACGTATCCACAAAACACTTTTTTCTAAAGACAAAAGTGCACAGTAGGTTTTTCGAGAGCGAGAACGACATCATTTATATGCGTTTGGAGCTCAAGAGCACACAAACACGCGTAACAGTGCCGGCGCTCTCCTGTCGGTGACATAACACCAGAGCGTCTCTCAGTCTGCCTATTGAGTAAGAAAAAGATTCGACAGTATTCGCACATTTGAACAAAAACAAAATGATGCAGTCAACTTCCTGTTCTTTATTGATTTTTGAGCGGAAAAGTTACAACTCTTCTTTTTTGAAAACAAAATCATACGAAAAAATTGCAATGCAAACATGATTTTCGAAATTAGCTTGTTTATATAATCAAGGTTTGGAATGTGCGGGTTATCAATCAAAATGAGTAATTTCGTCAAAACTGGTGTCGAATCTGGAAATACATTGAATTATAAAATGCAGACAAACTGTTAGCGGCGGCAGTGGTGGCGGCGGACGACGCGTTCGTTTGCGGCATCGACTGCAGTGTTAGGCTATTGGCGGCGACGCTGTAGACGCGCTTCTCGTGCGTGCGCTGGTGTTTCTTGAGGTGGTCTTTACGGCCGAAGCGTTTGGTGCAGACCTGGCAGGAAAAGGGCCGAACGCCGGTGTGGATCCGTCGGTGTCGCGTCAACTCCTCGTTTCGAGTGAATGATTTGCCGCAATCCGAGTGATCGCAAACGAATGGCCGTTCGCCTACAGCCGCGACAAATGCGAGCATTTGTTAGCATATTATGCAAACATTGCGTATACTCTACTGTAACTGTGTTTATATAATACACATAAAAAAGTTTCTGACATTGACCTAATCAGTGCTAATCAATCAACAGTTAGTAGTTTTTGTGTGAAAAATAAATTCAGGCGTCAAATCAATTTTGAAATTAGCTCTTGCCAAAAACATGTCAATTAATTATAAAAGTTGAAGAATAAGCATGCTTAAGTCAAGAATAGTTATAAAAATGTCTTAATAAACATGAGTAATACATACCCGTATGCGTTCGAATGTGGCCACTGAGCTGTCCGTTGTTACTGAAGGCGATGTGACAGTGCGGACAACTGAACCGCTTCGGCCGCTGCCGTCTGTACTTTCGGAGCCAAATCTTATCGCTCGGAACAGCACTACTCCTACCGATCGACACATTGGCGACACTGTGTGTCGGCGCAGATGCGTATTGACTGCTGCTGTAGAGCAGCGGATGCGCCGGCAGTTTGTTGATAGTTCTCGACTTCATACACACATTCATTAGATTGCAATTGAGATCATTATTGGCCACTAACTCGGCGTTGACTAACTGCGCCCAACACTGTCGCGCACCGGCCTCTGCACCGCAAAAGTTCAGATACTGTTCGGCGTTGTAGAGGATTGACGGCAGGCCTTGAGTTGCGCTAATGTCGAGACACTTGTAGAACGAATTGAGCGAATAGTTGACAGTCGACTGGTCGCACGACGAGAGCCAGGGCCGGAACAGCTTGTTTAGTGGTTTGAAAGCCATCGCCAGTTCCGCGCACTTAGTATACAAATGTTGTTTGTTCAGCAAAACTATCAATACTTTTCTGATTTTATCACAATTATTGAAAACGCTTAGCGCCAGCACTGGTAGCAGTGATTAGAAGTGCTCGAAGTGTTCCAGTGCTGAACGCACGGCTCGGGTGCGACCCAACTCTTTCTGGTGCGAGAATTAATGGTCAAGAAGATGACGGAACTTTGAAGCATGCACAATTTATTCGCCAAAACTGAGCGGAGGATCCAAAGGG
This sequence comes from Metabelba pulverosa, assembly GCA_034697605.1. NCBI lineage: Eukaryota > Metazoa > Arthropoda > Arachnida > Sarcoptiformes > Damaeidae > Metabelba > Metabelba pulverosa. Next base: position 4,701 of record JAQIXC010000850.1, on the reverse strand, counting down.
CCCACACCTGAGCTAATCGAAGCAGCGATAGAAAAGTCAATCGTTTGGCTCAACAGCTCTTCTCATCGACTACTGTATTCGATGGCAAACAACGAGAATATACAGTCAAACAGCAAAAAGAGGCAATCGTTCGGTTGAATCAAATTAGTAATTGTGTTAATACACGCGCCGTTCGAAACAGATTATAAATTAGCGTTAAAAAGGAGTTCTCTTTTTATTTCGAACAAAAAACAACTAAATTATAAAAAAGAGACGATTTAAGAAGAAAATACAGAATATTTTTGTACTTGTTTTGCATAACTGGAATCCAAACAGCGTTACGATATATACAGTATATATAGAAAATATATGCAAAAAGTTTTGAACTGAAAATAGAAATAAATAAAAAGCTAATATTTATTGCCAGGCGAATATATTTCTTTAAAAAGACCAAGAAATAATGAGTTGGAAATTTGGATTTCCACAAACAAAGCGAATGATAATTCAGTCGAAAATTATTCGACAATTTTAGAGATAAACAAAATACTAATAATAAAAATCCGAAAATAAAAATCGTATTACAGACGGAATGGGAAAATCGGCGCAAAAAGGGCTTTAAAAAGCAGTTTACAGTACAAACGCGAACGCATCTAATAATGCAATTGAAATGATAATCCCTGGGCAAAAATAACACAGCTTAAAAAATTTGGTAAACGATACATAAAAAATGCAATAACTAAGTTTTACTCTCAGGTGAGTTATTCTATCATGTAAGTTTTATTGTGGCGAAGGGAGAGAGAGGGAGAGCGCGCGCATGCAAGTCGGCCGAGTCGTGTTCGCAGACACAAGACCCGGGGGCTCATCCCGATGCTAATGCCTGTGTTGTTGTTCTATCGCTTTCCGACCGGCGCTCACCCACTGCGCCATTGCATACATGAGTTATGGCTCGGGTTCGCGAAGTGACATAACTTTCTGGGTGTAGACAACACTTTTTTAAGGTAGTTCTCTCTCACTCTTGAGTTATTAGTTTGTTCGCCACACCATCCGAGCCGCGCATCTCTCCCGTCCCCCTCCAACAAAAAAAGCATCAAGCTCAGTTAGGTGCATGCTAGACACGATGCGAGTTTAGCCTCGCAGCGGGCGGTCTACTCGACTACAACGCCAGCACTTGGTTTAGTCCTTTCGCTCAATAATACGAATAGGTTTTCAGTTTTATCATGTAACAAATGATTTCCTTCTATGCAATATATAAAGACTCTATTTTAGCAAGAAAAATTTTAGTTTTTAGTAAAAGTGCATTTTTCTTGCCTCGAACGAGATTTGTGCTACAAATTTGTGAATAAATTTGTCTATAATTTTGTATTTTTATCATTCGATTCACGTTTTGATTTCCAATATCTCAATGATTAACGAATTGGCGAACAGTCGGGGTTTTGAGTGTCGCTAAGCTTTCATTGACGGAACAGTACCCGAACGGCGAGGGGTGGGCGGCGGCACTCATAGCGCGTTTTGTCAATAATATATTTCTCTGTTTTTGTTCTTTTTTTCATTAAATAATATTTATCGTAATTTTTGCTGTTTTTTCAAATAACGCCTCAAAAGCCGAGAAATCATTAATCAGTTATTGAAAGAGTGTTACCGAAGGCGTGAAGTGATTAGCGAAACATTCGATTCATTACGAGTTATGCTCGAAGTTATTGCAAACTTTTGATAATCTGATTATTTAAAATAAACTGGCTAATCTTTAAAATAAACTATTTGCACAACTAATAAAACGAACTTGTACACTTTTGCACTTTTGGAATGAACATGTTACTCAAATTCAGTTTAAGCCTAGTTGTACACTAATAAATTGATTACATTTATGAATACTTTTAATATTTAGAAACAAACAAACACAGTGTAAATTCATGCAAATATTTGTCATAACTTTACACTGAATCAATTGATAACATTTATTTGATATGACTTTTAATAAGTTGTGTAAATAAGTATATTTTACGGCAAGAATTGACGAATATATTTGACAAATAAATTGGTAATAAATAAAATGAGAGAAACGATGAATGCGTTTACAGAATGCGTTCGGACTTTAGTGACAATCAAATCAATAAAATCGGTTTTGCATTCAGTTTCCCAATCATTCGGAATGAGGGGACGAATGAAGTGTAAAAACGCTTCCAAAAGACATACTTCGGTTCCATTGGAGAGACAGTCGTTGACAATGAGTTCGTATGTCTTCTCCGATTCGGTGACATTCAGGTAATGCACTTCCAGTTTGTGTTCAATCGCTTTGTTTCCGAAGTTTTTCAGTTCATATAATTCGATGAAAAGAGTCGAACCTTAAGGACAGGTATTATAAGAACATTGAATACACAGTATATCTGTAATACTGTACCGAAAGGCGGAGACCTGTTGTTGAAGACATTGAGGGCATTGAGCAGATGTGCCACAAGTGAGTCGTGCTGTTCCTCACAAACAAATTGCAATTTATTTGATATTAATTTCGAATATATTTTAGTGAATATACCGTCGAATAGATAAATGTCTTGTATTTGGGATTCGAGTTAATCACTGATTCCTTCAATCGATTTGCGATGTCTTTGAGAATAAGGCCTAAGAAATGGGTTTTTTGTTTGAAACCAATTGATATTTGATTTGATAATTGATATAAATTTTGTGCGAATAGATTGAGTGGATTTGCATACCGGCCCTCAACCGTCGTATCAATCGCGTGGATGAGTCGAATGTAAAGAGCATTTCGTGCAGTTCTTCGAGACAGTGATAAACCGTACGGTTGACCCAAAGCGGATGCGAGTAGTTATGGCTCTTCTGGATCTCAAACGTATTGAACAGATCTCTCGCTACTGTGTAATGGTTTGCATTGATTTGGGTTTTGTTCGAAATATATTTCAGTGTTTTCTAAGAATAGATAAAAACAATTTCAAACAAAACTCTTAAAAGTCTTAAACTATTTATGAAAACCTCGTGTTTTCGCATAAACTTTTGAACTAATTTCGATCGAAATATTCGTTTGAATTCTTCGTCCGCTTTGGGACAATACGAGTCCGGATTCAACATCTGATCAAAAAACCGAAAATATTAAGACATTGATTAGACAGAAACAAAAGCATCATGGTAGTTATGGTAGTCGTGGTACTCCGTCTTTGCCGAATTCAACAGTTTTGATGGGAATCGGTTGCCAGTGTTGGCCCAAATTGTTGTTCCATTTCCAGCGGTTGACGGGAGGGTAGAGTCCGGCCAACACTAGCGCCGCACTCGTCAGACATCGCTCTCTGGCAGAGCTGCGGACGTAGACCTCGTGAGGAGAGTCACCCAAATAGGTCTGATATCGCTTTCGGATATATTTCCCCAATTTATACATTCGATGCTTTCCTTTCTGTTAATGTATTTATGTTTTTAATTAGAAAAAAGTCTTAAAATTGGTTTAAAGTTTAATTGCAAACCAAAGTGAGTCTCTGGTAGTCGTCCGGCCAATACTTCTTCTCTTCGGTGTACGGGTCGGTCGGAAACGTGAATATCGGCGTTCGGTCGCCGTGTCTATGGATCTGATGGACGATTGAATTGAAGTGTGATTTGTATTAAGCAATTAGTTCTAAACAATACTAACGATTAATAAAGTCTTCAGTTTTTTCGTTTCGATTATTGCCGACAAAGAGATTACAACAAATATAATGATAATTATCTGCTTATTCTCATCGCTGAAGTACGACATTTCGACGATCTTTTAACAGAATATCGGAATAATTCCTACTTTTCTCTAAATTTAGTTTTGAATTTAATTGCATCGATAAGTCTTGCGCTAAAAACAATATAATCTTGGTGAAATGGCTTGACTAGGAGCAAGTGCATTTATGAGCATTTAATTTCATGTTTATTTAATGTATATTTATATAAATTAATAGAAAACATATTTTAATAATTATATTCTTTGAGTGTTTGACCAAAACATTAAAACAATATTTTTGCCAAAACTTTTCAATTCATTTCTCAATCAGTTTTCGCTAAATTCTTTAAATTCTGTAATAGTCTGTAAATTTAGTTTTAGTCAAACGTTTCGATGCTTTCCATTCGATTGTATTTGCGTTCAATAGATTAGTCACAAAAAGTGCCAAATCGTCGCTAAAGTGCGCTTCAAATGAGAGAATCATTTGTTTCGATTTGACTTTGAATTCGAATCGCATTTGAGTCGTAATTATCGTTCGAATCGAAAGCCATTGAAAGCAATGGCCGACAGAAGCGATAGAACCGATGGAACCGACTCTTCGGATGAGTTTATCCGAAGACTTATCGATAATTATATGAATATTAGTCACGAATTCAATAGAGATTTGAATGAAACGATTGACGGCTTGAGTGGCGAAGAGAGCGACGAATCGAATGAATCGAATGACTCGAATGCCGCGAATCGACTGATTGTTGTCTTTCGCCACAAACTGGACATCGATTTGATCGGCGGTTCAGACAATCGTAACGATTGTGTCAATCGATTCGATCGATTCGACGAATAATTGGTTTTTGTTTTTGATTTTCAGACAATTTATTGGAATATCTGTCGGAAAACGAAACGGAATTCTCGAAAGCATTTGAGAAGCGATTGACTCGAAAGCGGTTAACAAAACAGTTACTGAACGGACGGAAAGTGTTGTGTTGTCTGTCGTACAAGAATTTGCCGAAACGGTCAGTGATTGCCGTCATTGC
>JAQIXC010000849.1:0-19302 GCA_034697605.1 Metabelba pulverosa | reverse complement strand
GCTTCGGTGAACTTCGCGGCGAATAAGACGTATAAACTGTTGTCGACCTATAAGTCGGTTTCGATGCGAACACAGCTCTCGGTTGTACAGAAAGCGCGGATTGGCTTTAAAGTACTGTAAAATATGCTTTAACTTACATAGATTTTAACATTTTAAAATTATATTTTTGTTATAAAACATATTACTAAATTTGCATTACAATGACTGATTATTCTTGTAATTTAATAATTGTATTAAAATTCTAGGTTTTGTCGATTTACGAACGGATCGGCGAACGTAATGAAAGCAAAATCGGCTTTTCGTGTTTGAAATTATTTATCATTACGTATTTTCGCGGATATGAGGTAACATGATTGATTACTTATTTATCATTATGTTAAATAATATTATTTATATCCTAATTAATAGATTTTAGTTTTTTGTACAATGATACTATTTAAAATCATGGAAATGGATTCAAGAAATTAATTTCGAATAATGTGTATGTATTACATAAATCAATTTTATTAAATTACTATATATTTTATCTAAATGTTACCATGTTACTGTATTTAGGTTTGTTTATTTAGACGAATTGAATTTTGGAATGAAAGTAATTTGTAGCAAGTTTAACATGTAAAAATAGTTTTATTATTATGCTAAGTAATTAAATTCTTATTTACATTATTATAATGTTCTCGATATTATTAGTTTAATTATTTTATTCTATTTAATATTGAGTAAATATTAATGTAATATATTTTTTATAACTTTTAAAAGTTTGCATGTTTAATACATTAATGTCATTACTGTATTAGTAATATTTTGAAATACAAAAATTAATTTTTATGCTTTAATATATCTATTTTTATTAAAGTTAGTTTAACAATATGGAATTATTAATAAAATTGTAAGTTATTTAGTGTTGTAAAGTTAAACATGTGTAATAGCTCTACATCCGAATGATTTGTACCGAATAAAAAATTGTATTATTATAAACAATTAATACACTGCATAATTGTTGTAATTAATACTTATTAATTATACATGTTGAAGTTTATCAAAATGGAAATGAATAAAAATATAGACCCAACAGAGGTATTAGTAGCGGATCTCCGTGTGCCGACGTCTGGAAAGCATTTCTATTTCTACGGACTATCTTCGTATGCAAACGGATGTCCGTATCGGCCGAAACACAATCATCCGATTCTCGTCTTTACCGTAACTTTTGTTGTTATGCTTTGCAGTTTGCTATCGTATTGGCTTTAAAGTACTGTAACTTGTTTTAAATTATATAGATTTTTAACATTTTATAATTATATTTATGTTATAAAACATATTATTAAATTTGCATTACATTTACTGATTATATTTGTAAATTAATATTTGAATTAAAATGTAGTTTTTGTCGATTTACGAACGCATCAGTGGGCGTAATAAAAGCAAAATCGGTTTTTCGTGTTTGAAATTATTTATCATTACGTATTTTCGCGGATATGAAGTAACATGATTGATTACTTATTTATGGTGACGTTAACTAATATTATTTATATCCCTTAATCAATAGATTTTAGTCTTTTGTACAATGATACTAATTAAAATTATCCAAATTGATTTGAGAAATTAAAATCTAATATGTATTTAAATAGAAATGTACATAATAAAACTGCTTGTTACATATACTGTACAAAACGTAGACAAATTGCGAGCCGGGAGTACTGGAATGGACATTTTTTTGCAAATCAAAGTGAGCGCTAAATATTTACTGACAAAAACGTCATCATCATGTTTATAATGATAAATTAATGCATTTAATTTCCATTTTTTGAATCGATGACGTTTTTGTCAGTGAATATTTGGCGCTCACTATGATTTGCAAAAAAAATGCATGCTAAAAAAGTGCAAAAGTGATTCGAACTCGGATCGCTTGGGTGGTAGAGAACCACACTGACCATTATGCATTGGTCACGCTTAAAGTTAGCGTGCTTAAAACTTTTACTATTCACTGCTAATGTGTTAACAAGCACAAAAATAACTGAAATCCCAATATTTAATTGATTTATTAAACAACAAAATGTAAATATTAAAGAAATAACTTAAACTGTATACTTTTATATGAATTCAATGGCCTTATCAATGCACTCAACAAATTACCATGATATATACAATAAAGTCAAATTTTATACGAAATTGCATTAAAATATCACTATTATATATATCAATCTTTGTATTAATTATAACATAAATAATTATATCAATTATATACACCACAAGTTCTCCTATAATTATAATTTTATTTTAAAAATAATTATAATATTTAAAAATTATAATCAATTTTATTAATTTACTATATATTTTATCTAAATATTACCTTGTTACTATATTTAAGTTTGTTTATTTAGACGAATTGAATTTTGGAACGAAACTAATTTGTAACAAGTGTAAACACATCGGCGAACGTCGCATTGGTCAATTCTGGCAAGCTCAAATTGAGCATGTACTCTTTGTCGAGCGCCTGCTTCACCTCGACATCCGTGAGCGAGTCCATGCCGAGCTCAGTTAGCTTAGACTGCTGGCGTACCTTGCCTGCGTCGCGAATACCTTGCAACAATTGTAATATCAAATAACTAAAACATGTTAAGATAATTGTCTCAATAAAAATCAAAATCTATACCTAATATACCACTAATAAGTGTCCCGATATCGCGCCTCTAACCAGTGGTCACGACTTTCGACGTTTCCCTCAACAGACTGCCGACCACAGCATCCGGTGCTCTCATGAAGTGATTCAACAGCGCCGGACACGAGTGTATGCGTTGCGGAACAGTACCGCCGATCGCGCGCTCATCCGTTCCCATCCCAGCGGCGGCGACGCCGACGTCGGCGATAGCATCCTATTGTATGGCTGGCACCGGCAACCTATCGGCGCGCCGGCAGTCTCACATACGTTCCATAAAGCTATTTGCATAGCCGTAGTTGGCCCGACCCGCGGTTCCCACTTGTTGTCTTGTTAATGAAATTTACAAAATCGTACATGGCAAAGTATGTTTAATAATTGTAATTTTGTAATATATAATAGATATTCTATTAATGTAATAATAATATTAAAACTATTTATGTTTTTGAATTTATCAAACATACAGTATACTATTTCACAACAAAAAATTTAAATATTATCAAAACGTCACTTATATACATGTTTTTATTAATGAGCGTTAAAAATGCATTAAAAACTTAGTCACTCGCCGTCGGAATCGGACAAATCGAGACTTTCGTACTCACTGTCCGAATCGAGCGATACAATCGAAACGCAATTCGAGTCAATGCGCTTCGAGTCACGACTCAGAGCCGAAACACTCGATTCGCTAACAGATCCGCAATTGTGTTGGACTTCAAATGCGCGCAAATATCGCAGTCGAGCCAATCGATTCACTGCGATGTCCGTTATGTTCGCCCAATCTATCGACAAGTACTGCAAATTCGGTAAATGGCGGTCAATGTCGGCGAAGAACGAGTCATCGATCGCATAGCGCTTCTGATTCTTTAGTTTCCATAACTCGAGCGACAAATGCGTTAATTGTCGTAAATTACTGAACGAATGGCTCGACAGCTGCGGTTCGGTGTGTCTAAAGACGAGTAGCTCGAGTCGCGTTAAGCGCTCGAAGCACTCGTTGATGACGCGAACCCACGATAAGAGGTCAGTCGGCGTGCGATTCCATAACATGTTCAGCGAAAAGCGTTTCAGTTGTCGACAGCTTCGGCCGATTCGGCGCAACTGCTCGGCCGACAGAATGTCTTCCCATAAATCGAGTTTAAGTGTCACTAAACGCGACAATTGCGTCAATTCGCGCACTAAGGCATCGATCGAGTGTTCGCTCGACTCGTCGGCGTCGACATCGACCGCCACTTTTCGAAGACTATTTCGAAACATTTCGCCGAAACCGCGGTATTCAGTCGCGCCGTCGCTTCCATAATAACCACTGAATTTACGTAATTTCTGTACAAAACCCGAATTCGTGGCCGCATTCGGCGCCGGCGTCGCCAACCGACAGCCGAACGGTTTGTATTCATCGAAATTACGGCACAATTCGACCAAACGGTTCGGCGTAAGCGTCGCGTCGAAACCGAATCGCGAATTGAGGAAACGCCGCGATTTGTCGCTCAAGTTCGCGAAGAACTCACTCGTAATCACGCGATTCATACCGCGTCTGAACGCGATTGCAGTGATATTTCCGCATAAATCGCCGATCAATTCCAACATTACATTCAAATGAGTTATCGATTTGTCGTTCGTTTGACTTAAAGTGAACTTAATTTCGGTTATGTTTTCGCACTTCCGGAGCAATCGATTGAATTCCGTTCGGTTCACGCAATTCGACGTTCGGCACAATCGCTGCCATAGATCGCGGCTCACGTCGAGTACGCGTCGGCGCGAGTGAACGCTTCGGCGCCACTGTTTGGCCACCGATTCGAAGCGAAACGAGTCCTCAAACGACAAGAACTGCAGAATCTCTTCGCATAAGTCATCGCCGAATCGCGACATCGAGTCTCTCATATACTGTCGCTCTTCGATGGCATCGCTTCGACGCAAACGTTTCGGTATTCTATAGTCGCGTAAAGACATCCACTGATGCTCTTCGGCGTCGCTTCGTATCAATGGTTTCGATCCCTTACTTAACGACATAATTGACATTCAATTTCTGAAATTAAAATAAAAGTTGTAATCAATTTATTTTGATTAAAAACAGCAGTCATTTGATAAACTGTGTAAACAGTGTTTACTAAACACTTTGCAAAACACGTGCGAAATGTTTTGCACACTTTCCGAGAGATGGCAGTCATTGCGTGTTTTGTCAAATGCTTTCGAGAATTGGCGCCGAATTTGTTCGAAAAGCCGAGTCTTGTCTACAATCAGTATCTGAAGGCAAACGGCTTTCCGGAAGTGTTGGGCCATAAGTGCATACCTGAGTCGCCGTATCTTAATATCTATGGATATCCGGCAGAACTCGACTACACAGACATCCGACCCATACCTGACAAGTGGTTTCGTGTCGACCATTGATATGATTTTTGGTCCCAAAGCTGTTTGAGTTATAGAATAATGTCTGTAAAAAATGGGCGTAAATCAGAAATTTATAGAACAGTAGTAAATCAAACAAACAATTAATAAATAGCATAAACTAATCAAGTAATACATGAAATAATTATATTTAAATCAATGAATATTAAGTTTAAAATATTTTATTTATCAATAAATTAATCAGAATTGACAAGTACAATTAAACATCAAGCCCAGATTAGAATTGCAAGTACAGTCCATGGTATAGAATGTTAAATAAATGTTCTACTCTAGTGATAAAAAAATCAGAATTTATATCACTATTACAATTACATTATCAATTGATTTAAATAAATTACCATTCTATTCCCGGTAAGATTTGTAAAATTTTACCATAACCGCTTTATTACCGGGTTATTTTTAATTTTACCGTAGAGTAATTTATTCCATCAATATTCTACACTGTTTTTAAGCATAATAATACATAATAGAGTCAACAGAGAGAATAATAATTGCTAATATAATATAATTCAAATAGTACATTTATAAATTGAAATAAACATATGAAGGTTTACAATAAAAATAACAAAGAACATGCTAAAATAAAATGATTTAGGTGTATTTAACTAATATAAAGCAAATACAGTGACGAATAGCAAATAAATGTATAAAATATATTCAAATATTTGCTAATTCTCTGCCGTTAATTGATTTGCAAAATATAAGTAGAAATTAAAATGTTTTTGTTAGAGTAGTCATTTACATATTTGATTAATTCTAAATTAAAGCTGCAGTAAAAATTAATTTCATTAATTAAATTAAAAAAAATTCATTATAAGCATGTAATTCGATGCGCAAAAGTAGAGGTATTCGGCGAACTGGAGATTATTCATCGCAAACCAATCCAAGCAATAGAAAGCGATGTCTCGTTCGGAGAGCTTCGACACGAACTCCGAGATTCTCAAGCGATAGGCGACGGGAATGCGAATGCGTTGAGCAGTCAGTGAGAAGAGCTGTGAATACGGCTTATGGGCGGCCGTCGACACCCAAGTGCTCATCGCATTCACGTATAATATGGCGCTAAAGCACATTCCGACGATTACGGCCAGTATGTATCGGCCGGCGGTTGTCGTATTGTTGTTCTGAATGCCATATAAAGCCAATAGAAATCCATGCGTTACTATGTAGTAGACAACGAATGTCGAGTAACGGAACGTATGGTTACACTCGCGGGTCAGCCGTTCGACGTACGTGTGTTCGGCAAACGCGCGGATCAGTAGCCGTACGTTCGCGCGTTTACGACAAAACGCGATCTTATGGTCGACTTCGCGGAACTTTAGGCGTAGGTATAGCGCGTGGAAGTAGGCAACAAATACACCGACCCATAGAATGGCGTAGTTTTGCCGAAAAAACAGCAAAGTTATGACATTCCAGAAGAAGAGTGCCGTCAGCGAGACGTCGGCGCTCGGATCGCAATACATGAAACCCGAGTAAACGATATGGACAGCCATTGTAAACACTACGAGTGCGCTGTAGAGCGGGTGGATTAGGCGACTGAACGCTTCGACTCGAAGTCCGAATTTTTGCCGATTTCTCCAATTCAACGGAAATCTCATCGATTTGTCTCTGATTTTAGCCATATTTGTCAATACGTATAGCGTTTGACGATTCGTCTGATATGTGATTAGGAATTGCATCACAACTACAGCCGAAGCAAACGCAACGATTGCAAAGTTAATCAGATCCGCACTTCCGAATATGTAGTGATAATTGCACAGATAGTCCCGAACCGATTGGTGCGGTATTAGTATCAATAATCCACATCGCAATACTGTTAACACATTAGCCAACTGTCCAATACTAACCAATAGTTTTCGCCACAATTTCCGATTTGATCCGTTCAGGTAGTCATCGATGTCTTCAAATTGAAAGAAATCTGTTCTCCGAATGTAGTTATCAACATGCTCAATTGCCGCTACTATTCGCTCATCTCCAGACATTAGTCGCCATTGATTAAAGCGTTGTTTCAATCGAGACAATCTTGATGACTTTACGGGTATCATGCTTGTTTCCAATTATTTTCTATGCCTGTCCTCTCTTGTAAGTTGTAGTATAGTATAGTAATTTATGAGCCAATCTAAGACATAATGTATATTGTAACAATCTTTAATTTATTTTAATATTAATCAGTTTAAAATTTTGACTTAATTTATAAATGCAAATATGAGTAAATTATGTCAATTATTTTAATTCAATAATTTTTTAAACTATGATTAATTTTAACCATAATTGAATATTAAAATAAAATAATATTCAATAAATATAATTGACTTTTATATTATAACACGTTAAAATGCAATCAACTAAAATCCATATAACATTTATTTAAATAATTAAAAATAATACCAAGTTTTAGAGATTGAATATTTCAAAGCACTCAATGCGTGTCATTATTTTAGTTGAAATATTACGAAAATTTTTAAAACTTTATATTTAAAAAATATTCTATTCATACGATAAGTGGAAACTAAAAATCAATATAATTAAACTTGGCGCTAATTATTAATTTATCTTTATATATACATTATTTATTCTTCATAAACATTTTAATAGCTCTCATATTGTAACTTTATAAACTAACAACATAATAAGCAATTAAGCATTAAGCATTTTAAATATATAATTTAAATTTAAGAATGTTGATTTTAAAAAATATAATTTTGATATTTTTGTAACATGTAAATTTATCTACCTTATTGAATGCAATGATTACTTAATTAAATTAAATTAAGTAAAAGCGTGATATTTTTGCAAAGAAAATTTTGCTGACTTTTGTGTTTTATTTTATAAGTAATAAATTAATTAATAATATAGTTTAATCATGTTTTGTTTTAACTAAATATCTACTTTTAAATACATGATAAAATCCTAATTGCAAAGTAGTCGTCTATTACAATATTTACTTTATAATTAAATAAATTTATTATTAATAATTTATTATTTAGTTTTGTTTAATAATTTAATAGCAAAAGCAAATAGTCATATTTATAGCAAGATCAAAGAATAAAATAAAAAATTTCTAGTTTGAATATATTGATATATTATTGAGAGATAATATAGAGATTAAAAACAAAATTTTTCTTATTATAAAAAAGCTTCAATGTATTTATACCAGCGCTGTCAAAGAACGGCTCCCAGAGCTTTTTATTAAAGTTTATTAGCAAAGACATTAATTAATACAATATAAAAATTTGAGTTAAAAAATGATCAAAGTCATTTATAACTGTTTATTAATATATTAATCCTCTTATTTAAAACTATTGAATTTGCGTATGAATTTCAATAAATAAACTTTGATCATTTTTCAACTCAAATTTTTATACTGTATTAATTAATGTCTTTGCTAATAAACTTTAATAAAAAAAACTCTGGGAGTCGTTTTTTGACAGCGCTGATATATACTATATATTAGTTGTTAATTGTACTTTGTATACTTACACAAATTTTTGTTTATAAAGATTAAAATAAACAAATTTACAAAAATTTATTAATAGAATGTAAGATAAGCACTTTATTTTAGAAAATATTTCTTTTCACTCTTATCAAGAGCATTTTTAAATGTAGATATGGTTTAAATATTATTTTTATATTAAAAAAAAGTATAATTGATTTTTTTTAGTCTAACACGTAAAAATATAATTTAATTTGACATCAATACAAGGATTCAATTAGAAATATTATATTAAATTTATCTTTATACTATCTTTTATATTTTACTAAAATACGCATTATTTTATCCATGGAAACAGTTATTTAAACGTACAAAATAAACTTGCTAAACTGGCTTGATATTTGTAATAGAGTATTATTATTAAAATAATTAAATTTATACATAATTTTCCATTTATTATCTCAAAATTTCTGTACCCTTTAAGAAACATAGACTCAATAATAATAATGCGTCATGCCTTGCGGCTATTCCCTGCACAACCCCGCATGAAGGCCAGGAACCACCACATCGCCAGGTTAGGCACGGTGGCGGGGACACCCAAACAGTTTTAAGAGCACACGGCTGAACGCTCCGAACTCACGTCGACTATCTCATTCGGCCGGGGCAGGCATGTCGTCGTGAGCTCTACCCAAACATTAGTCCCTGGGTGTTTGGACCACGTTTTGTTCGAAGCCCAGTCCGGGATTCGAACGTCGCTACCAGCCTTTACTATTACGTCGACGCTTTAGCCCTTTGCGCCAACGAGGGAGGGATTAATTTTTAGTTAATTAAAAATAATAGCTCGGTGACATTCCTTGTTGGAGTAGAAGCAATTTCCTTCTTTCCGTCTTTATTCTGAACGGGTTGAGATTACTAATTGCGCATTTGAATCATAGACCCAGGCGATATAATCTGAAAATATAGTAAGATGATTTGAAAAATATTTTACAAAAAATCATAAAATAAGATTACTAACTTCATTACAAGTATCCGGACTTTTGTACCTTGCCCTAGATCTATTTTAAAAATCTCTAGAAACTTTTTTCAAAAACATTTATTTAAAATATAAAAATATTTTAGAAACCTGTTGTGTAAGTTGTATATTAAAACAAATTACTTAAGTTATGCACTTTAATAATTATTTTACTTGTTAAATCAATAAACTCAAATCTATTGCCAATTGTCCATAAAATCCAAACGCTTTCCCACACCTCTTGCCATGACGTGAGTGTATAATATGACAATGTACCCGTACACCTGTTTTATACATGGTATATAGTAGCTAGAATAGATAGTATATCTTTATAATTTGTAAAATATCTGTATATGCACACCATTAAAAATAAAATTTTGACTTAATAAGCAATATAAAAATTAACATTATTTTTGCGTTTGTAATACTTTTTATGTTACGTACTGTACATTGTAGCAAGACACAATAATAGGGTTGAGCTCCAAACGGCTTCTACTCAACTCGCTATGCGTTATCAAACTTATCGAAGAATAACGGCATAAAACATCTTATTGGTTGTTGTATATACAGTATAGACCTAACCAGACATACATTAATAAAAATAATACAATTAAAAAATCTTAAGATTAAGTTTAAAATGATACTAGGAATCATTAGCAGTAATAAGAAACAAGTTAATTTTATTTTATTAATAATGAATCATGAATTATTAATGATATAGCAATATAACATAAATATATTATTATAATAATTGAAATATACATAAAATGATGGTTTGCTGTATTTGCATACTGTAAAATTGTTAATAATAAATGGTAAAAACGCACACGCTAGAAAATTGCAAGTATCTTACTAAATTATATCCGAGTCGGCTATTTAGGTAAATTATAAAGTATTTTGAACAATGCGTTTCATTATTTTGAAAAATAGCAGCGAAAAGAATACAATTATCTATAAAATTCAGTGTAAAATATAGTTTAAATAAATTAAATATTATATTTAAAATTAAGTAATTTATAAAAACAATTACTTCATAGCATTTGAATGAATTAATTGTAAATAACTTCCAACACGAGAAGCCGACTCTACGCTGAGCTGTTTGTTCTATAAATGATTGTAACTAAAAACAAATTTTATTATTTAATAACATGATAATTTTTAATATTTGTTTATTATACTTTTAATTTTAATTTTAAATATTTTTTAAAATTATTTCTAAAATCAATGCAATTAATAGAAGTCAAGCGAAAACATAATTTGTATGACTTATGCGCTTCAGAATTCACTGCAGACGCCGAGAATATGACGAATAAAAACAGCATGCATGTATTATATTTATAACCACAAATATCCAAAACAATTGTTTAATTAAAGGCCATTTGTACGACAATAATATTATCATGAACATTGTTGAAAATGAGCCGTTTGTAAACCAAAATAATAGCAAGATCTTTGACCAAACGCTTGTATTATGATTATTGATCTCTTGATATATCAAATCAAATGAACGAATAATTGCAAAAATATTTTGCGATTTATTTGTTTCTGTAATTTTAATATTTATTATTTTTAATTTTGTTTTTAAGTAATAACACAACATATAAAAATAATATATTTCAAAAATATACATAGTTGTAGCATAATAACAAGTTAAATTAAACCACAAACTACTTGGTATTCCATATAATAAAACATCGCTTAATGAACAAAAATACATATAACATACAATTGGAAACAAGAATGTTATTATTGTACAAATTTGATTGTTATAATTAATTAGAACTAATAGATATTTAGCTTGTTTTAGTAAATTTATAATAATTATTGAATCGATTAGACCGACACTCGCCGGCGGTCGCAAACCCGCCATCACTTCAAACACTGCGAGAAATGTCGGTTTTATACCCTTTCGGTAGTTATAGTAATACACGAGTTGTGAACCAATGGATAATACCATGCCAATATTAATAGTTATGTTCCAAAATAGTTTTAATTTAAAAAAATGTGAAAAATCAAGCAATCCTAATAAATATTCACTATTTTCGGTGTAGATGACGAAAATATTTTTGATAATATAAATTATTTGAATTAGAAATACGAGAATAGGTTTATGCAATAGATTTCGGGTCTGAACTGAATTGCAGTCATCAGTCGTCAGACATAAACCGATTCGATATAAATAGCTGTCGACTGATCTGATTGTCAAATGTTGAGGCAATTGCTTATTTACGTTAACTTTACTTATATTCTAATTTTTAATTAGATTATACTTAATTAGTTTAAAAAACAACTTAATATTAAAAAATTATATAGTATTATATTTATAAATATATCTTATAGAAACAACACTAAATTAAATAAATTCATTTATAAATAAACTTGAAAGCTCATTTATAATAAAATATATTTAACAATTAAGAATGTTACAAAATTCAAAATTACTTGTTTTGCTAATAATAGCTGTTAAGATAAATAAGTTTTGAAATACAATAATTAATAATAAAAACAAAAAACATTAAGAAATTACATTAAAAACAATTACTTGTAATTTCTATTTCAATTAACTTAGAAATAATTTGCAAGTTTATTTATTCTACATATAAAACATTAAGTGATATAAATTTATAATTTATTTTTGAAATTTCATGCATTTAAGTATTCATAAGCTTGATTTTTAAATATAAATGTACAAGTATATTCATATAGAATAAATTAATTACTTGTTTAAGTATATGTTTTGTGTTTTTAGTAAATCAAATTATTATTTTTAATAATTACTAGATAATTGTTGCGAAGCCTATTGTAAGATATGTACATGCTTAAAATCAAGCTAATAAAATATTAATAGCATGAAAATTAATAAAAACGAACCAAATGTGTATTATTGTATAATAGTTTTAACCATATTATGGTAGGCATTGAGGGATTTATAATCAAGTAGCATTTTGGTAAATAAATAATAAAATAAATAAAATCAATATTTGAGCAATGCATAAGCAATGAGAATAAATGCGTGATTAAATTAGAAATTAGAAAATCATATTATTTTATCTCAGACGTAGATTTACTAAGAGAACTGGATATTATTCATCGCAAACTAATCAAAGCAATAGAAAGCGATGTCTCGTTCGGAGAGCTTCGACACGAACTCCGAGATTCTCAAGCGATAGGCGACGGGAATGCGAATGCGTTGAGCAGTCAGTGAGAAGAGCTGTGAATACTTATGTAATTATTATCAAAACAGTTTTCTAGATTAAGTATATTTTAAAAATATGTATCTAATTTTATTTGATGTTATGCTATTATTACTAAATGCAAAGTTATTTAGCACTTGTGTTCTACTTAATAAGTTATTATATAATATAATTTTCAAATTAATATGTTTATTATATAAATAAGTTATAAATCATAATAATATATGATTAAATTTTAAAATGTTAAATTAGTAATAATATTTAATACAATTAATTCTAACCATATAGTTTTTTATTTACAAATATATTTAATTATACCTCATAAAATTGACTATAATACAAAAATTTTTAAACATTGTTATATTGATACTGTATACGGTTTTATGTAATTGTTTCAATTCAGTATGTTTATAAATTATTATAAACTTCCATTATAATTTTAATTATCATCGCATTATTTTTTGTAATTATCTGTTGCATTAATTTTTCATCTGATATTGTTTAAATTTAAACGTTTAAATTAATTAATATTCAGCAATATAATAACTATTTACTAAATTTAAAACTGAAAAATAACGTGTTTTTTGTATTTAAGTTTTATTTAAAATTTTATATTTTATAACTTAAAATTTATTGACAAATAATTTTGTATATAATGCAAATCAAAATATACTAACAGTTAGTATATTGTATAGTATTTATAACAAACATAAATCCAATAATAAATTTTAATTCAAATTTAATTTAGATCATTTATTAATAAAATTATTTATTTGCAATACATATTTCTTACATAAATCTTGCAAAGTTGTAAAAATAACTGATATTTATAATTAGAAAATTTCATTATTAAAAGTGTTGATTATTAGAAAAGCATAAGTGCTTAACAACTTCACAGGCTAATTATCAATTGCAATTCCACAGGCAAATAATGAAGCCTGTTGGCTTGGATGGCGATTGCTGTTGGCCGGGGTTGTTGTTCGCATTTCCCGTTCGCGCCAATAGGTAGAGTACGACCAGAATCACAAGGAGAAGCGAAAGTGTGGCAAATATCCACACTTTTGTTGATCCATTGCTCGGCATCTTTGTTGAAATTTTGCGAATCTATCGTTTCGGTAGTTATAGTTATAATTATGTTTATCTAAACTCTATTCAATTAAGTTAAACTCGCTTTAAATCCAACTTAACTTATGATTGATATGCTATGCGTGCGGCGCTTAAATAGTATTGATAATTTTAATCAATTATAATTCCAGGCAAGATATTTTTTAAATAAAATTTTAATTTATTGCGTTGCAAATTAATTAATCGTACGTGAATTTTTATTAAAACAATCATTGTCAAAACAAAAGCGTATATTAATATTATATGAATACTGAAATGTTTAAATGAATGTTAATATGATAATTTACTATAATTAGAATAAAGGATCGTATCTAAACAGAAAGTAGATTTCAAATAAAAGATAACGTCCGATGAATGCACTGAAAGTCGTTTTAAATACCAATCATATCATTCAACATACAGTTATTTAAAATTATATCAAATTCTCATTATAGAAATTCTAATTATATCCTTTGTTTGTCTTTAAGAAAATATTTTGATAACTACATATGCGATTTTTAAAATTTAATATTTTAATAATTTTCAATGATCATCGCATATTTGTTAAAAAAAAAGTTTAAATATACTTAATAATTTATATATAAAAATAATTTTGCAAATTAACAAAATAAACAAGAGTTTGTGAATTATAATCAAAAATTAAACATTTCGGCCGTTTTCAATATTTAAGCTTGCTAAAATTTCAATTTTTTGTAATTGAGCAAAGTTGCAACATTTATTATTTTATTATCTGAGTAATATTATATAAATTAACTGAAAAAATTAAATAACTACAGTATATTAGTAATAATATTTGAGTTAAAAACATTTGATTCTGTGCTATAATACACAATACTAAATTCATGTACAGTCCATATATACTATTTTTAGTCAAAAAAACATCCGAATAGTATCCCAGGTTATAAAATTATGTCTTTTATAGATTTCAAGTAAAATTCACTTTTATATAGATGTCGGTGATGAGCCTAAACTACTTACTTACAGGTAGGGAGGGTCAAGTGTTACCTTGCAAATCCGGTTTTATTGTATACCAATATAAAGACATACATTAAAACATCATGTACAATATATCAAAAATTAGCGGCGAATCGCAGGCCGTTCGGCCGCAATAAGCTGTCAAATTCGGCAAATATTAAGCTTGTCATTTATAAGTGCTGTATAGCTTTGCATTGTATTGCTATGCATTGAATGTAATGTACAATACATTGCTATATAATAGCTATGCCGTAATGCTACACAAATTAAAAATCACCGAATTTGTCCTCTCATTGCGGCCAAACGGCTAGCGATTCGCCGTAAATTCTTATGTATACATGATGTTTTAATGTATGTCTTTGATTTGGTGAATAATTAAAACCAATTAGCGAGGTAACACTTAACCCTCCCTATCTGTAAGTTACGTCAAAGTTATCAATATATATTATATAGTATGCATTATTACATCAATATTAGTCGATAGGATAGCCGCGCACAGCGCTACGAAGCCAATTGACGTACGCCGACACCCGGACGTACAGCAGCTCTTGTGCGATGTCTGGGCAAACAGCACTCGCAACGCCTCCAGTCCAAGAGTAAGCAATGCCGATTAGTACTGCTCGGCCGTTGACGTATTGGACTAATGGGCCGCCGGAGTCGCCCTTAAATCAATAAGTCCTTATTTAGTAAAATATCAATTTCTATTGAATGTGTAAATTAGTTTTTATGGATAGGGTTGGGTGATTAGGCAGAAACAAAATATGGCCATATATTTTATATGATCCTTAGCATGTAGTTTAGAAGCAAAATTGTTTATTTATATATTATAATTTATTATGCTATTATTAGATTAATATTATGATTTATATTTAAGCAACCATTTAGTAAAAATTTATAATAATGTCATATGCGGAATTGTTTGGTGTGCAGCGGGCACTTTCGCTGTTTATGACCTTCCGGACCTCGGCTCCCGTTCCGGTCCGGGAATGGTGTTGGGGGTAAACGGCGGCACAGGTTTGATAGTGCTGGTCGACCGGAGGCATGTACACAACCCAAGGCATTTCGCCATCGCTAACATTACGGCCCGATTTGATCGCGTCGTTGTCGCTGACCGACCACTGAAAGCACGACTCGTCCATTCGCTCGGACTCCCGGCCGTACCCGCACTCGGAGAGTGTGAATCCCGGGTAGTGCTCATACCGGGCGTGTTGTTCGAGCGCTACGTTGTTGTTAACTATACGTTTGGATTTTTAATTTTATGTTAAGTTAATTTTTGTTTTTAAAATACTACAATATTTTACAATTATACGTCATACTTTTATCAAGCAGCATAATAAATAATAATAATACAAACATATTAAATAAATGATTTTATTTTTAGCAACTAATTAATTTATAATCAATAAAATGTAAAATTATATTGAGATTTAAATCAAAATATAAACCAATACTTATTGTTTAATAAGGTTTATATGTAATTTAAGATTATACAGTATATAAATCTTAGATGTATTGTTAATCTGAGATTATTTTTATAAAATGCTAAAGTAACTGGTAATAAAATATAAGCTGAAAATTAAAACTGCAGCAATTCGCATATTAGTGCTTGTTGAATTTTGCTATCAGTTGTACGAATTGTTGCCGCGATATACGAGCGGTAATACTATCGTCAAGACATCACTCAAGACATTAAAATTGTCGACAATATCTAGAATTACAGTCTGTTTTCCCACAACTATAGTGATGAGTAAATACGCGAAACGGTTTACCGAATATTGCCATAAATACGCAGAATATCTCAAAGTATTTACACAAAACAGTAGAAAACTTTATTCCAACAAAAGCTATAAAAACAAATTATTAATTATTATATAAATTCTTTAAAACGATTTTTGCAAAAATTTAATCAAACAATTATTTATTAAGCAGTAAATAAACAAAAGTTTAACGCAAATTTGAAATTAGAATAAATTGAAATTAAAATCTTGGATAATAAATAATTAGGATCAAAATGTAAATTGTGCTGAATATTAAAAATTACATGACAACAAAATATTAAAATAGATAACATTTCTACAACATGTATAAAATTCTAGCTAATCTCTCACTACTAACCGATACACTATACTATCTTAATAATGGTTGTTAAGATAAATAAGTTTTAATAGAAATGAACCAAGTTAATTAAATTACATTGTGTCATAATTGTAAGCATATTATGCTAGACATTATATACGTAAAATAAAAGTTTAAGCTATGCATGAACGATAAGATTTAATTGCAATAATAATTAAATTAGAAAATATCAATAATAATCACATAATTTTACGACAGACATCGGCGTATTGAGAGAAGTGGAGATTATTCATCGCAAACCAATCCAAGCAATAGAAAGCGATGTCTCGTTCGGAGAGCTTCGACACGAACTCCGAGATTCTCAAGCGATAGGCGACGGGAATGCGAATGCGTTGAGCAGTCAGTGAGAAGAGCTGTGAATACGGCTTATGGGCGGCCGTCGACACCCAAGTGCTCATCGCATTCACGGAGAATATGGAACTACTGTATAGCACAGACTGACGTATATCGGCCGACGTGTGTCGTATTGTTTGTACAAATGCAGAGCCAATTGAAAGCCGAGAGTTGTTAAGTCGTAGATAATAAATATCTTGTAACGAAACATATCTTTATAGCCGGTGCACTCAATTAGCTTTATTAGCTTGATCAATGCATATAATTTAAAAAGTATAAAAAGCCCTTTTGGCCATTCAGAAGAAATTCATAATTAATATATAATTAATGCCTAATATATAGAGATATTGGTATAACTCGTAGTTATTCATCGGAAACAAGTCATAGCAATAATATCCAATTTCACGGCCGGACAGCTTCTCAATGAACGCCGAGATCTTCATTCGATAATACAATGGCATTGACTGTCGTTTCGACGAAATGGCGTAAAGCCGTGAATAGGGCTGATGTGCAGCCGTACTGATCCAAGTGCTCATTACATTCATTTGGAAAACGGCGCCGAAACAGGCGCCGAATATAATAGCGGCAACATTTATTTGCACTAATTTAACACTTTATACACACTTTAATTATAAATAATAATGTAAAAATTAATATAAATTATATTATACTGTAAAGCACTTATAAGTAATACCAAGTTAATGTTATTAATAATTTGTAATAAAAATAAAAACAATAATTTCAAAAATTTTATTATAATAATATTAGTTTAAAATTTGTGTTATTTCTGTTAATTTCTATTTTGCATAATTAAAATAAATATAAAATTTTAGAATAAATATTTTTTTCGATAGAATTTTTCATAAATTAGCAAGAATAAGTTAATTATAATTTAAATAAACCGCTTGTCGTTCTCGACCAAAAACGTCACTACTATTAAAAATGGCATTTTAGCATGTATTTTTGTACTCTCTATATCATTTGAGAATGGTGCTGAATTGATATAATAAAATTGAGCCAAATTTAAATTATAAATAAAGTATTTATACATTTGTTTTTGCTAAAAATAACAATACTATTTAAAATAATTTAATATATAAACTAAATACTATTACTGCTTTTATCTAAGCATTTATTACTCTGTAATGTTTACATTTGCTTCGAAATCAGCAAGTATAAAAAATATAATAACAAAAATTGTAAACTAGTTAAAATTACAAGTATTAAATGTTGAAATGCAATAAACATTAACTTTTAAAATTAATATTACTTTTCAATTGTAATGTTAAATAAAACATTATTAAACGTTTATTTGTGAGATTAAATATATTTTTCAATTACATCAACTATAAATTGCATATTAAATACATTTTTGATATTATACACTGTAACTTAATGTACGCGTAACTCAAAAAGTTCTCATTTCGGTCGACGCGAAACTTCTGATAATTTTGCAATTTTGCCAAACAATTCAAAGCAATGTCTGTTATATTCGCGTTAGTTATCGACAAATACTATAATTTCGGTAAATGTTTGTCAATGTCTGCGAAGAACGAGTCGATAAACTCTTCGTAGTCGTGAACATCAGGTAAATTGATGTTTAATGACAAATGCGTTCAATCTCTCAATAAACTAAACAATTTTGAGCATGGTTAACTATCTTTAAGATCTTCAATATATCCTCACGATTAAACATCTTTAACTAATATAAAGTAAATAAAATGGCAAATGCCAAATTTTAAAAATGCTTAAATAATTGCGAATACTATTTGCTAATAATTAATTCGCTAAACATAATTAGAATTTTCAATGTCTAGTTTATATTTGAGAAATCATTTACATACTATACTTGGTTAATTCTAAATTGAATCTACACTCAAAATTAATTTCATAAATTAACTTAAAAAGCATTCATAATAAGCATGTAACTCGATGCGCAAAAATAAAGGTATTGAGAGAAGTGGAGATTATTCATCGCAAACCAATCCAAGCAATAGAAAGCGATGTCTCGTTCGGAGAGCTTCGACACGAACTCCGA
>JAQIXC010000848.1:0-19318 GCA_034697605.1 Metabelba pulverosa | reverse complement strand
GAATGATTTGATTGAATGGCAAAAACATGATAATTTAACAAATGACGAGTTAAATGGCGTTATTCAATTTGGAAATAAATTTACCAAGCTCTATTTTCAAAATACTAAATGCGATAATCTGTGTGATCAAATTACAGATTGCTACACCGAGTATTACCGAACAAATTATGAACTTGTTAAAGAAAGTGATAAACTTACATTATTGGATAGTGGGAAATTATCTATTAAAATATCCAAACCGCTTTATCCGACAATATTTTACAAAATTTCACCAAGAATGTCACTCGAAGAATATCTTTGTTTAATATCAAGTATATTTAGTATCTGGTTAGGCTTTACTATAATTGATTTTTCTTATTCATGCTACAAAATGTATTATGATATTAAAAACTATATTCAAACAAATAATTTGTTTGTTTGCAATATGCAAATTTTTCAAATCAACAAGAAACTATTTCAAGTTAGAAACACAATTTTACCAGAAACGCAAGAATAAAATAATTTTATTGCAAAATTATTAATTTATAATTCATTAATAAATTTTTTATTTAAAACATGCAACATGATAATGTAAGAGCACAAAATAATTTGTAAATTTTATTTTAACTTGAATGACTTGATTGCCAAGCTTTAATTCGTTATCTATGACAAATTATAAATAAATTAATAAGTATGAAACATAATTAATTATGCCTATTATATTGCACAATGTAATATTACTACCTCTGTTTTTATTGTTTATGAGCCTAATAATATTTAATTTAATATTTCCCAATAGGTTTAAAAAACAAATTGACATGGTGCAAATTGTAATATGTATTAGCCATAGGCAATTAAAATAATTTAAAAAAAACTATTCCAAATTTCAACAAGTACATTATTTGCAGTATTAAATATGTAATAAAGGCTGAGTAGTGTAATTAATAATCTTACAAAAATAATAGCAAACAATTGCGTGACTAATTGCTTTGTATATTTAACTATTATATTAGATATAAACACCATAATAATCTTATAGGCTTTAACATTAATTAAAAATGACACTGCGCATTTTAATAAAATTTGTGCCAAGAGTACATTATTTAATATTACTAATATCTATGTATTAACTTTATTAGTGTATTTTTTCATGAGATAATTTCAGTAAATAAACGTCGTATAAATATGATAAGTATCATTGAATATCATAAATAGTAACAGAATAATGCCATAACATTCATAAACTTGATTAATTTTTCATTCACCGTTTGCATCAATTGCAAGACAACCAAAAGTAAATCCGAGTATTCTATAAAATATTAATATAACTCTGATTATACAGTATTAAGATATAGTTTCATGCTTAATTTCATCACTGCTAGTGTACAAATTAACTAACTAGAACTAATTAATACATTCTAAAAAATAATTCTAGTTTAGTACCAAGTAATATCAAATTATTTTAACATACATTGATTATAATTGTTAACAGTATAGTTTGATTAAAATATACATTGTAAATATTAATAATATAAATAAAATATTATAAAAACTACTTTTATATAATGGTGTAAATAGAACTTTAAAAACAATGTATAAATCAAATAACTTTATAATTTATATAATTAAGATATACAACTGTATGATTTGAATCCGCATAGTTGTTCTAAAGCCACTTGATACTTTAATTAGATAATTCTTACAGAACAAAATTATGTTTTACAAATAATTTTGTTATCGACATCTGTACTAAACATCCTATTTTCTAAAGAATTTTGTTATTTAACCTCGATCACATGAATTGAAATTTAATTGATAAAATCTATAATGATAAATACAGTAGTTACCATTTTATATTTTTGTACAAATTAAAAATAGTGTGCTATATATTTTTATAATTTTAAAATGTTTATCTAAATAAAATAGTAAACAGGATAATATAGCAAAGATTAAATAGTAATTACAATAATATTAGAATTTAAAATATAATAAAAATATTTAAATAGTTTTAACTGTATAGCATTTTTGTTTGTAAAAAATTATCTTTAAAATTAAGCAAGTTCAGGTAAATCCTTATAAATACATAGATAACGCAAAATGCAACTGGCACAATTCTCAATATAAAGTCTACATACCTTTTCTCACATATAAAAGCCATGAATCTATACTGTTTACAATAATAAACTATCAAAATATTCTTGTTAAATATTTACTTTAATAAGAATTACTTAAGCATGCTGTCGACGAAGAACTTTATCGTATTGGCCGTATGGCTGCTAACGCTGTTGACGATTGTACTGTACGTCGAGTCGTGCGGCTATGACGGAGACCTCTGTAAAGGCGACGGCGACTGCTGTTCCCATCTCTGCGACACTCCCGGCGACCACCGATGCATTGGCGACTAAACGGCTGTATAAAACGCTGTGATTATTGTGCAATTAATTTGTTACTAATAAAAATATGTAAAATGTAAATTGTGATTAATAAAACTA
This sequence comes from Metabelba pulverosa, assembly GCA_034697605.1. Lineage (NCBI taxonomy): Eukaryota > Metazoa > Arthropoda > Arachnida > Sarcoptiformes > Damaeidae > Metabelba > Metabelba pulverosa. Next base: position 16,847 of record JAQIXC010000848.1, on the reverse strand, counting down.
TAATGTTTAAACTGTTTTTGTAATTGTTTTATTTTTATTTAAAAAGTATAGGTACATTTAATTTATACAGTTTTTTTTAAAAATAATAATTATTGGAATATATAAGAAAAATTAAACATTATTTTATAAAATAATTATAAGCATTGTTTTATTATAACTTATAATATTTAATATCAATACTGTTAACATGTACATTACTCATTTTAAATTGCCAAAAATACATTCATATTGCCATTTATAATCTGCTAAATCTTATAATATTTAAATGTTAATATATATAATAATTTATACTTGTTTCTAACAAAAGTAATTTTTATTAAATATAAAAAATAATTAATTAAATTTTATTTAAAAAAACAATTTATAAATAAACTATATAAAAATACATAACATAAATCAAACTAACTTTAATCAATATTACAATATTTTTTCTTACATTGTAATCTAAATAAGATTGTTTTTATAAAATTTGTTTTATTTTACATTACAATATTATACTCTGCATTGTATTTACATTATAGTATTACATTTAATGTATTGAATTTATAATGCATTTTTTTAGTTTATTATATTAGAAAATATATTAATGTTTTAAAGTTTATAAGCATATTATTAAAATAATTGTATTTTGAAATAGTTGCAAAATTAATTTACTCTAAATAATGTAATTTTTATTGCAATTTCCATTACATAAATTAAAAGTTTAACTTAAAAATAATATTATGTATATTTTATTGATTTAAGAACAAAATAATATATTCAGTAACAGAAACATCGTTTAGTTACTTGCTCATTTAGATGTGGATTTGAGCTTGTATAAATGTAAAAGTTTATTATATTTTAAACATTATTTAAACTATAATATATATATATATTTTACCATGGATAACCAAAATAAAAAGCATCGGATTTTAATAATAAGAATATTTTTGATATTTCATCGCATAATTGGCTTAACATTTAATGGACTCGCGATTGATTTAAAAGGAAAATTGCTACAAAGTAAGCTGTATAAAATATACGGCTACTTTATATTTTTAATAGTGTTTGTATATGAATTATTTATTTTATACATGTTAACAAATTACTGGAATGCAGTTGAAAAAACAGCTTTTCCCAATCATCCACTTTTAACTAAATTATTTTATGCTGTAGTTTTAATACAAGATTTATTAAAAATATTATTGTTATATTATATAAATATACAGAAAACTAATTTATTACATATATTCTGCAAAATCTATCAATATAATAACAAGATTAATATGAAGAAATCAATGTGTATAATTTTGTTAGTTTGGCTAGTTTTTTTGTTAACGCTTACTGTTATTGTTGTGCAAAGTATAATTACTTGCGATAAATCATCATCGGAGATTCTACGAATTGTTATATCTGGTTGGAACATGATTTTTTTTTACTAATACCAACAATCACCTGTTTAATGGCAGTATACTTTTTAAGGCAATTAGATCCAATCATTGATTATTTTAATCATGAAATAAAGTGTAAGTAATATATTTTCAATACTGTAGAAAATTCAAAAAATAATAATGTATACATTTTTAAGGTATTTGTTAATTAAATAAGGATATAAGATTTAGTTTATTCTTATTATAATAAAATAATAACATTATTATATTATTGTTACTATAATGCAGTATTAAATTATAAAATAAAATTCATTTTATTAATAGATTTTACAATAGTTTCTGCAAAAAGTCGACAAACTATAGATAAGAATCGAATTATTGACCAAAAAATACTATTCATTAGTATTCGAAACACAATTCGTGACATCGATTCGAGTCTATCGGCTATACATATAATGTGTACTATTTATACGATATATGCGATTATGTTCGACATCTATACGCTTTCAATAGCTATCGAATCGAAAATATTGCAAAAGTGTTTCCAATGCTATTGTTCGGCACAATCACATCGACGGCGCAAATGATTATCAGTTTTTTTATTTGCGGCAAATTGTACGACAAATCGGCCGAAATATTCGCAGTTTTCGACAGATATTCGTCGAACGCGTTGTCGGAATCGGAAGCCAAGGATTGGCTAATGTTTGCCAACATTTCGCGTAAAACACACTTCGGGTTCACTATCGGCGGCTTCGCTCGCATTCATAAAACAACTCTCATTTCGGTTTAAAATGTTTATTTTTTTAAATTTATTTATATTAACTTAATGATTTTTTTATTACGTAGATTTTTACATTTATGCTAAACTACACAGTCATTTTGTGGCAAACAAGAAATTAATTTAAACATGAATTAATTATAAAATAAGTTATTTAAATATATAACTAAATATAACTTAACTATAATCACATACCTAAATGTAATAATAAGCTACTTTAGCATTATAACATTAATGTTTAATAATTATTTATTAAATATGTGTACGAAATAAAATAATAATTAAACTAGAATTATATATGCATTATTTAGCATATAAGTTATTATTAGATTTTTAATTATATGTATAATATATACTGAAACATTCTCAGTTACTAAATCATCGTTGTTTTTTTAAACTTTTATCTTGACATTTCAATAATCCGTAAAAACAACATTGAATATAACATTAATATCTACAAATAAAAAATATTAGAAAAATCTATCAAGTAAAATATAGATTTAATTAATTTATTCATTAATGAACTTACTTCATAACATCGAAAGTAATTGATACTAAATAATTTCCAACACCAGAAGCCGGTATTCATCTTGCTAATATTTTCGCTCATTAGCATTAACTTAATAATAATAATTTATGTGTTACATTAGTTATTTTATATAGTAATTTAACAAAATAAATGCTAAATAACAAACTGAAATATTACCTTATAGTGTATTTGAAAACTATTTATTAGTGTAAAATTTTGATATTTTTTATTATGTTTATATTTCACAAAACGTAAGACTATTAATGTGTTTAATATTTTATATGAATTGCTCAGTCTATAGCTAATGGATGAAGCAGTGAATATGAGAAATATAAAAATAACTGGATATATTATTGATGCATAAATAAATGTTATTTTATAATAATATGGTAAATAAATAAAAATAGCCAAGTATAAACTAAAGGTAATTAAACCACCAATAAATGCCCACAGAATTAATAAATATTTTGACCAAAATGCTGCATTGTATTCTTCAATTTCGCAAATTAAAATATTGTAAAACTTAAGAAATTTGCCAAAACATACTTTATAAGACGGTGATTTATTAATTAAAAATAGTATAACGTGATAAATTTTATTAATCTTAATTTTTAAGTAGCAACATATTAAATAAAAATATAAAGCTTGATAAGAAAATGAATTGATTGCATAATAAACAAACAGGATAAAATGAATACTATTAACAACGCCATACAGTAGGACCTGCTGAAGAGTACTATTAAATAAATATGGTGTAATTGATAAGATTAAAGCAAGTACCATGTTAGTATATGTGCCGATAATATAAATAAATTTTAACGCTATTTTTGTTTTATTTAGCAATAAAGTTATTATGTCACAATCTGATAAACCAATACTATTGGGTGATAGCAAACCCGCCATCATCTCAAACACCGCGAGAAATGTGGGTTTTATACCATTCCTGTAGTTATAGTACCAAATCATTTGCGAACTAATTGCTAATAAATTCAAAAATATTGCAATTGTATGATAATATCGCTGTATTCCAAATATAGCCGAAATATCACCCAGATATATTTGTGAATTAAAATTTGTAAAATATATGCAGATTACTGATTTAATTAACTGTATAAGTAAAACAATAAATATAAGAATTGGCGTATTAATAGCATGTCGTTTGATGTTGTGATTGGTTGTAAAACACAAACCGATTCGAAACAACTCATTGTCTGCACGACTTAGCACTAAATTCTCAGGTAATACACGGTTTATGTCGAAACGCATAACTTATTATATTTTACAAAAACTAAAAATATATTATATTTAAAATTATATATTTTTGTATTAGTGTTTGTTTTATATTAAATAAAAATATCTATGTTACATATTAATTTGCAAAATAAATTACTTTCAATATTACAATGTAGCACTAAATAGCTATTTACTTCTACAAAACATATATTATATAATGTCAATGATTATTTTTAATTAAATTTATATAAAACATATTATTTATGTTTTTATAAACTAAACAAGAAGCTACTAAAAATGTACAGGTATATACATGTTTTATTTTAAGCTAAATGATAATAACGTGTCACACAATATATATGTAATCTTAACAAATAAAATAATTATTTATTAGATAAATAACTATTTATTTGTAAAAATAATAATTGCTAAATATTCTCAAATTAGTTTACATTATAATTGTTGCGTGACCTTTGTAATTATGCTATTATTTATAAAAATAATTCATTAAATTAAATAAACAAAATTTATCAAAACTATAATAATACTATATATTTAATTATTTACTTTAAAATTAATACTAATAAGAATAAATTTGTTGTATTCTATCTTTCATAATAGCTGTATAAATTAATTAAATTGATAAACTTATTGTTAAATAAATAAGAATTTATTAAGTATTTTTTATTCTTACATAACAAAATTATGTGAAAAGTTATAATTTGCTTACTTATATTTGTTACTATTTAAATTTTATATTTCAATAAAATGTAAATATAATGAATAATATAATAAAATCTATTAATGATACTTGATAGGTTGTTTTATACAGTTTTATATATTCTTAACATAGTTATTATATTTATATTATATTTTATTTAGACATTTCAATAATTCGCAAAAACAACATTGAATATAAGCAAAATATCTATAGATACAATTAAACAAGATTAATAAATTTACATAGATTATTGCAATACATTAGGTTATTACCTCATAGCTTCGTAAATAATTAATAATAAATAGTTTCCAGCACCAAAAACCAATATTCTTGCTACCTAGTCTTTCCACTGTTAGCATTAGCTTAAATTGTATTTGAAATCTTTGTATTGTTAATCGATTGCAGATATATTTGCGCTTTATTATGCATTTCAAAAATTTCAAAATTATTAACGAATTTAACATTTTAAAACTGTTATTAAATTTTGTATTAATTGATGAAACCGTAAAAATATGAAAAATAAAAATGAGAAAATACATTATTGATGCGTAAATAAATACTATTTTACAGTATATAGGTGTTTGTACAAAAATAACTAAATAAAAACAAAATGTAACTAAACAGCCTATAAATGCCCAAAGTAACAAGAAATATTTTGACCAAATTGTTGCATTATACTCCGCAATTTCTTTAATTAATTTATCATAAAAAATAAGGAAATTAATTATCATTTGATCCGATCTTGGCTTATATTTCAAATATTTAATAATATAATAGAGAGTATTTATTTTTATTTTAATATAACAGCATAATAAATAGAAATATAGAACTTGACAATATAACGAATTACCTATATAATACGCAAGAAATGAATATAGGATTGCATTAGGTATACCAAACAGTAAAAATTGCAGCAATGTACTATCAGACAAATACGATGTTATCCCCAATATTAAACCTGATATTATGTTCATATATATAATACTAATATAGATTATTTTTAACGCAATGCGTGCTTTTTTAAGCAATATAATAATTTGTTTGCAATTTGTTAAACCGATACTATCGGGTGACCGCAAACCAGCCATCACTTCAAACACTGCGAGAAATGTGGGTTTTATAGCATTTTTGTAGTTATGATAATACATGAGTTGAGAACTCATTGAAAATAGAATTAAACATATGACGACTGGATGATAATAAGCTTGAATTCCAAATATAACCGAGAAATCACCCAGATATATTCGATTATTATAATTTGAATATAAGATACAATATAATGATTTAATTAATTGTAGTAAAAATTGGGTGAATACGAGAATCGGTGTATGGATTGGATGTCTTCTTACGTTATGATTGGTTGTGAAACACAAACCGATTCGAAACAACTCGTTGTCCGCTCGCGCGAGCACCACATCTGCCGGTAATACACGGTTTGTGTCGAATAACATATCTTTTCATAAATCTTTTGTAATTATTTAGAAATTTATAATAGTGTAGTTAAATTAATAAATTAATAGTAAAAGTAATCTAATTATATATAATTACAGATTTATGAAACAATTTGATGTGTAGTTCAAAATGTAAATTTATAATGCAAAATAATTTCTAAATAAATGTAAATGATTACTGACACAAATCAACATAACCATAGCAATAATTTTATTTAAATAATTGTAATTTACATATAGTTAAAATAAACAGTATTAATGTTTGAGGTTAATTATTTTAGAACACAAGATATTAATTTTAAAATTATTATTCTAAATTGTCATTAAAAAGATATTGAAAATTTAATAATAATAATAATAATAGCTATGTGCTTAATTATATTACAGCAATATTTAATATTATTTTCAAATGTCAAATACTAAATGTAAAAGTATTTTCTGTTATTTTATATAAAATCAATTATCCTATCATAATAATATTCAATAGTATTCATAATATTCAATAATATTCATAATTACTATCTTATTATTACCAACAACTTCAGTTTGCTTTGCTACTTAACTATTATATTAGTTAATATAGTGTACACTGTACAGTATATAATATAAATTTATTACCAATTGTATTTAAAAATTACATCAATAGTCTATTTATAAAACTAGTAGATAATTATAAAACTATATAAATTAATTAATTATATTTCATGGTTTAGACTATTTATATTATATTTTGTTACACATTTATAAATTTTTACTTTTAATCTTTAACAATAGCAACACTATTTTAAACAAGAAAAATAATTTTAAATATACATGTATATAAATAATCTAAGTATTGTATATATTCCTTATATATTGTTGTGGTCGGCGGTGTGTGTACGAGCGCGCGACCACAAGTAGAGGTCTCCAACGGCAGCTATGCGTGTGTGCGTTGGAGAGAGCGGGTTAGAGGTCTTGCCAGGCACCGACTAGCGACTGCCGGTGCCGGCAGCGGTCAGACTGACAAGCCATTACGACAAGCGTAACGGAGTTTACAAATGGCCGCCCAACGTACTGACACTGTCGTGTCCGAGCGTTGGGAAGCGTTGGCACAAGTAAACAGTTACGCGTATTACAATCAAAACTATCTTTATTGAAGTTAACGGTTTGACGTTCAGAGCAAGAATGAGCATGAAGAGCTGAGAGCAGCAGCTCTTATATACAGTTGGCTGAGCGCTAGGAGCGTCAGTGTGAGTATGGACTACGTGAGTACAATGTGTACAATAGTATGACTATTGTGTGAGATATGACTACTAAGTCTATGACTGTATGCGTATTGAGTCGAAGGCTATGACTATTGGCATTGAGATGAAGGCCATAGACCTTCACTTTGACGTCTGTATGCGTGACTGTAATCACCGGTGAATGTGAGTGTTGTCTGTGAGTGGCGGTCGTCGCTCATTGCCACTCATAGTCAGCCCGAGTAGCCGGTAGTTGTGGTCACGTAGTTGGCGACACTCCGTGACTATAACAATATAATGCTAAGTTACTTTCATAACTATAAAATAATTGGTAATATTTACTATCCAAAACTACCTGTATATAATAAAAGCTGTAATCTTTTTAAACTATACAATATAATACATAATGGCAAGTGGCAATTTAATATATTTAATTATAAACTGTAACTTTGTTAATTACATTTACTGCTAATTTATAAGACATATTACAATACATTAAATTACATTTAAATTACAACCAAAAAGTGTCAGCTTAGGCTCAATAAACTTGATTTTATATCATATATAGAGTTATTTTATTAGATTATAGCAAGATTACAGTTTCAATTTTTAAAATAACACGCTAGTTAAAATAAGTTGTACTGATGAACTAAACATGAAATAGAACTCATGTAGTGCTGATATTTGTGATATTGGCTCAAAATCAATAATTTATTTAGAAGTTAAAATGAGCCAAACATTTAATAATTATAATATTTTATATATTTAAAAATTAAAAAATATCTAATACATATATTTTATCAAATTACCCGGCAATAATTAAAATAAATTCTGGGCAATAGTAATTAATACTTGCCTTATTATTACTACCGCATTATGAATGGCAAAATAATAATTTATCATATTAAATATGATAATTGTTAATTATATTATTAATTAATATAATAATTAAATATATATAATTATTGATATCTATTTATTTATATATTTTATAAAACATATTTAGTTACATTAATGACATTTTTATAATATCATACCATTAAATCAATTGATTTAAACTAGATTAAATAAATAAATTGCATTAGTAAAAATATTATTAGACGCAAAATAAAAATAAAATATATGCTGTAATATTATAAAACCTGTAATACTTTGAAAAATATATAATATATGAAAACAACTTTACAACTATAATTGTAAAATGCTACTAAGAAATTCTTTATATAAATAATGTATATCTAAATTCTATATAAATTATAATATTTATATTTAATTTAGTTATAAAAAATATTGATTTAAATAGTATAATGATATTAAAAATATATTTATAATAAAATATTTTATACATAATAAAATTTTAGGAAAATTTTAATAAAAAGTATTATAATTATAAAACAAATATATGAAATGCTAAAATAAAAATTATTTTAATTATAAAATTGGCATAACTATAATCAAATCAAACTTTACTATGTTAAGATTTACATTACATTCGCACTTGCCCTGGATACAAATCTATGGAAGCAAATGCGCGGGCATACTCTGCAACATGCTCAAATATTTATGCAAATCGTTAAACTTTACACCTGAATTTGTACTAGCTTCAAGTGTGCCAGGGTATGAATTGAAAGAAAATAATTGGACTGGAGCTATTGGGCTAATACAGGAAAATGTATTTATAATAAAATATTATAAATTCGATTAATTTTAGCAATAGTTATTTTTTCATTTATAATATTTATTTACAATACTTAATTCAAAAATAGAATTAATATAATAAATACTTCAATAAATTGCTAAAGTTAATTCTATTTACAATATTTTTATATTTAAAATTATGTTAATTTTTATAATAACTATTTAATTGTGTTTGTAAAATTTTTTGATTTTTATTATTAAGCAAGCTGATATCGTGCTTTGCCCTAATGTATTATTAGCAAGACCATTTATTCAAAATATCGTTGATTATACTGCAGTAATAAATAGCGAAAAATTACGCATAATTGTCGAATCAAATACGCGATATGTGTCGGACATGTTTGCATTCATCAATATATTTGATACAAAACTATGGATTCTAATTATTTTAATAATAATAGTAAATATTTTAATCTTGGCAATGTTTTATCAAATTTTATCAAGTCGGATTAAAGAACATTTTCAAAGTTTATTCAAAATTATATCTATGTATTTAAATAAATTTTTAGATTCAGGTTAGTTTTATTGAAAAAATAATAAAATAATTTAATTAAATATAATTATTATATTAATAGAAGAGAACTCGTCGTCAAAAGACATCTACACATCGTCTGCACTATCACTGAAAATATTGATTATATTTTTCGTAACTTTCGTATCAATAATGAAATTTGAGTTCTTAAGTGAACTCACGTCTCGTCTAAGTCTCAAAACAAAAATCTACAAATTAAGTTGCCTAGATGATTTGATCAAGTGGAATGTTAAGCTTATCTTACTTGGTCAATTTAGACACGTTGCTTCAGCACAAAATCAAATATTCATGGATAAAATAAATCGCGTAAATAAAATTCAACTGTTTAAATGGCCAAGCTTATTTGCCAATAAGCAGTGGTTAATGGGTGTATCCAACGGCACATACGCTTTACTATTACCCGAAATACCTCTCAAACAGATTCTTATCAAACAATTCAAACATTTTCGCCCAAAAACGTTATTTCGGTATTTGAATGAAGATTTGTCGCATATTTCGATAGCTATTGCTATGAATCGCAAACTTAATCATACATTTCGACATATGTTTAATAATCGGTAAATAATAATTAAATGCTATTCAGTATATAAATGTATTATTGCATAATAAATAAATTATTTTAAAACAAATTTCACTTAATTTTTATTAATTAATTAAATTCTTTTTTATAGAGTGAGTCAATACATCACAACCGGTATTATCGGACATCAGTTGAAGACTGCGTTGAGAGACAGCGATAAGTGGTTTGCGTTTAACCAACGCTTCGATGAAAACGTATTCAAAGCATTAGCTTTTGATGACTTTTTTGGCGTTTTTATTATTCTATTCATTTGTTTAACTATATGCATACATATATTTCTAATTGAATTTATTTTAATTTATTTAATGGTAAGATGTATAATAATTTATGCTTTATAAAAATTACTTAATTATATCAAATATTTTTATAGTATTTTGCATTGAAATTAATATAATGTATTTGTTTAAAACTTATCGACACATTATGATAAGTGGTTTGCGTCTAACCAAAAAATTGTTAAAAATACTTTCAAAAATTTAGCATGCAATTACATTTATGGTATTTTTAGTATTTTATTTATTAGATGTTGATTTGTATATTAATATATTTATGTAAAATTCGTATAATAGCTAGTACAGTATAACCTCTGAGTTGTGAACTCCCGAGTTGTGTACAACTCTGTGCTGTAAACACTTTTAAATACCTTGATGGGTTTCCTATACATGGTATATATAGGAATATAATATTCCCTACTGTGTACGCTCTCAGTTGTGTACGTTTTTTACGTGCACCAAGCTGTTCACAACTCAGAGGTTATACTGTATTTTAATAACAGAAATTTATAATATATTTTATGTTTAAAAAAAATAAGTAAATTAAACTATTATGCTAATTTTCTATTTATTTATTACATTGCATTTAATATTACAATTCATTTTAAAACAAATATAAGAAATATTGTCAAATTAATTTTCAAAAATATATTAATTTACACTTTTATCAATTGAATTGAATTTATTTTTATTTTACGACGCTGTACACTCAACCTACTTAAAGGCTGGTTTCCAGTGAGAGCGTCGAAAATTATCGCATAAACATACAGTATAATTATTTAGCTATATACAATTTACATATTTCTAAAATAAATTTACTTAGTAAAATCAATACATTGTAAAACGCAAAAATAAATTGTAAACATTTTAATACAAGAAAAACATTGTACATTTCTATAATTATTTTAATAACATAAAATATTTATTGAATAATTAACAATAGCATTAGCAGAAACATTGATTTATTATACTGTACGTTTCCAAATATGCACAGCTTGATTTTTCGGACGCAATTCAACATTGTTATATTCTAATTGAAAGCGCCAATTAAGATTCGGTGCAGTATTAGCGCCGGAATATAAATAAAAATATCCTGCTTGGTTGAAATTCAAACCGTAATTAAGCTTGCCGTCACCTGTGACCACAATTTCGTTAATTTCTTTGCGGGGGCAATTTTCCGCCTGTGTCTGTCCAAACGGCGCCGAACCACCGCCTTCTGCGCGAAAAAATAACCCAGCATATTGGCCGGTTACATCTGCCCAGGTAACCGACGGCCATATTGTATGCGGATCGCTCTGCCCGGATAGTTGCACGTAGATAAAGCCAATTGGTACTGGGTTATTTCGCAATGTTGTTATTAGGGTTTGATGTGCTGTCAGCTCAGTATTCAGCATGCTTATTTCGTCAGATACTCGCTTTCTTTCAGCAAGAAATAATTTCTGTAACTCCAGTATTGATAGATTTTGATATTTCTGACATAGTACAACATCTTTTTTCGCGCAAGGCTCATTTGTCCATTTACCTAGCATGCTTATATCAGGCATCATTTGCGCGCAGTCATAACCTTGCTCAGTTTTCGGGTAGCCATCTGCCCAATTTTTATATTCAAATACAGATTGATCAAGCCAATTAAATGTGCCGTTAATTTGCCTTGCACCAATCCATACGTTATCGACAGTTTTCATAATTTGAAACAAATAGTTGGTGATAAAGTTTTGCTCTTCTGCCGAGTGTATGAACGCCAATGTAGCATCTTGCATTTGGCACGCTTTTGTTGCATCGTCATACGTGTCCAAACTTACATTGATAATTTTAAAACATTTTTCATCTTTATAAACTTGCCAATCGCCACAAAACACGTCGTTTTCGAGTTGATATACTGTAATGAATTTTTGGAATAAATTATACTTTTTACATTATGTTAAAATGTTACCTTTATTAAACAAAGCAATTAGAATAAACGCAATATAAAAATATGTGCGGAACATTTTCATAAGTAATAATTCTTTTTCAACTCAAATTATATATACCGTTAATAATCTCGTATAACCTTCTAAATTTATGAACAATAACAGATGGTTTTTTAAAATTAATCTATTACATTTTATCTATTTTGATTGTATAAGTAGTTTTGTAATTAATTATAATAATGTTAATAAGGATATTTCATGATTGTTTGCCGTCGCAAAATTGGAATAGCTCGAAAACAGTTAAAGATATTTATTTGTGCCCAAAACAATTTGGTACATCCAGCAAGGTATTTTTTGTGCCAAAATATTTTTCAAGTCAAAAGTCACTAGATACAAAATAAAAGATCATTTGCAGACCCCATATCTCCAGACTAAACAATAATAGTAAGAACTTTATTATATATAATTTTACTATATTTTATTTTGAAAATTCAACAATATTAAAAAACTTAATGCAGCATATAAAATTAATTATATATTATTAATTAATATATTTATTAAAAAAAATAGTATAACAAACTAATTAATATTTTGTTTATTAGTTAAATACATTAATGTTAGTAAAAAACATATTAATGTATATAATTATTCTATTTATGAATAACAATTTAATATAATTTATTATTTTTCTTCTAAAAAACGTTTAAAATAATATCAATTGTTATGATTGTAAAACAGATAGTTGACATTATAAAATGGCATCATATAATTATATTAATGCTTTCTACATTTAATTATTTATAATAAAATGTTTAATAATTAAAATTAGAGGAAAAACTATTTATTAATATAAAATAACCAGTTGTAATAATGAAAACACATTTAAGATTATCAGTTTTCCCACATATGCCATGGATTATCATTTATAGAAATAAATGTTTAGGCATATTATGCAACTTGTTAAAATATTTATCTAAGTCTTTAAATTTTACTTATGAATTTGTACTTGTTGCAACACCATCGGGCAATTATTTACGTACTCAGACAGCGACTAATTCTACATTTCATCTAAGTCAAAATGTACAGTTTAATTTTTTGGAATTTTTAAAAATTAATGATAAGAAATAACAAAAATATTATTTTCAATTTTATAAATTAGCAAATTGAAAATAAGATGTAGAATAATAAATTACTAATAATTAATTTATAAAATAATATACACATATAAATTATTTATTAATTTTTTATTTTTAAAATACAACAACAATAATAACAATAAATTGTAATAACAAATATAATTTGTTTTTAGCAAGCAGATTTAGTTATGTCACCATTTGTATTATCTGGTAAACCATTCATTCATAATATTCTTGACTATTCTATACCAATCAACAACGAAAATGTTTATATAATTCTAAAATCACAGTTCGTACAGTTCGTATCGAATATGTTTGCATTTATTACAATATTCAATACAAATTTATGGATTTTGTTAATAACTACAATACTTGCATGCATTTTGATTTTTTCAATATTTTATATTACGTTATCAAATAAGTTGGCAAATAATCTGAAAAATATTTATAATGTTATTATCATGTACTTAAACAAATTTATACATTCAGGTATGTTTTAGTAATTAAGAATAGTTAATCAATTGGTTATAAATAGTTAATATTGATTAATACTATTTGTCAATTAGAAGAGAACTCGTCGTCGAAAGACATCTACACATCGTCTGCACTATCGGTGAAAATATTGATTATATTTTTCGTGACTTTCGTATCGATACTGCGATTCGAGTTCTCGAGTGAACTCACGGCACGGCTTAGTCTCAAAACCAAAATCGATAAAATCAGTTCTCTTGATGATCTACGAACGTCAACCATCAAGCTAATTTTAATCAAGCAATTCATTAAACAAGAAACATCTAAAGATCAAATTTATTATTCTGAGTTAAACCGTATAAATACAATTGAAATGTTATATCAAAATGTATATTCCGATAAGCAATGGATAGTCGGCGTATCGAACGGCACATACGCTCTACTTATGCCCGAAATACCGCTCAAACAGATTCTCTGCAAACATGCGAAACATTTTCGACGCAAAACACTGTTTCGCTATTTGAGCGAAGATTTCTCATATGTTTCAATTGCAATCCCTACGAGTCGACGACTACCGAGAACATTTCGAAATAAATTAAAGTTTAGGTAATATTTATTTTTGAAAATATATGCAAAATTTATTTGAATGCTAAATACATTTCTCCAAAGAGTGAGCCAATACATTACAACCGGTATTCTCGAACATCAGTTGAAGTCTTCGCTGAAAAACAGCGATAAGTGGTTTGCGTTTAACCAACACTTCGATGGAAACGAATTCAAATTTTTAACTCTCGTTGATTTGTTTGGCGTTTTTAGTATTTTACTTATTTGCATGTTAATTTCGTTAATGGTATTTTTAACTGAAATTTTCCTAATATCATTCGTTTTAATTAATGCAATTTATAATATGTTTTTTATTCAATAGTTGTTATATTATTATCATTATATTTACATTTAATACATTTTAATTATAATATTTTATACATTTAAATCTTCAATTCTACACTTAGAAGATTCTATTAAGACATTATCTACAGTAATATATTGTGTAACCAACAATTCAACCAATCAGCATCATCCAATATTCCATTTATTAATCATGAATATTGCATATTTTATTCTAATTTACTTGTATTGATCAACATTTTAATTTTATAAATATATTTCTTTATATCTAACTTCATACAATTGTTGTAATTTTCTTAAAATTGTTAATTATTACATGTAAATTTTAACTCTATATTTTAATATTATGATGATATGAATCATTTAATATGTTACATATATATATAATTATTTTGTATGTTTGAAATAAAATAAATAAATAATATAAAAATATTTTTGCATTTAAATTGACGATCAAGTTAGCAGTATACTAAAAATTAAATAAAATATAAGATTTTGATATATAATGCTAAAAAATTTCATTATATTTATAATGCATTATTCATTATTTCCATATTTATTTATACAGAACTAATAGATTACTTTTATTAATACACATATAATAAAACTTTGAATAACACAAAATAGTTTTATTATAAATAGTCCAAGATTATGAAAACAAATAATTTTGATACATCACAAAGCTTTGTATATAAAAAATATTTTGCCAAGTATAAATAAATCTATTTAATATTATTTTGCTAAGTATTTATAATTAGATGTAACAAAATTTATATCTTAAAAATGTTACGTCTTTCAATTATGCCTCACATGCCTTGGATAGTAAATCATGGATATCAATGCAGAGGAGTGTATTGCGACATGCTTAAATATTTCTCGAAAGCATTGAACTTTACGTATAGATTTGTACATTCTACAGATACACAAGGCAATGAATTAAAAAATAACAGTTGGACCGGTTCAATGGGCCAATTACAGCGAAATGTACAGTTTGTTTAATTTTAAAAATTTCATAATAAATACTTTTTAAAAATATATTAAAATATAAAATAAAAATATTGTACTAAATACAATTTTTAATTTGTTTCTTATTAGTTATTATTATTTATATATCTAATACGTTATTATTGTTATAAACTTGAAAATTTAATCAAGATTTTTATATTTTCTCAAGTAAAAACTAATATCATTTATAACAATTTTATAATAGATAAATCAGTTTTAATCAGAAATAATAATAATTTTATGAATTGCTAATGTTAAACTATCTCAATTTTAATATAATATATTTATTACTTAGCAAGCAGATATCGTTTTCTCACCATGCATATTGACTGCAAAACCATTTGTCCAAAAGATAATTGATTATTCTAGCATTGTAAATAGCGAAAACGCCTACACTATTGTGAAATCAAACGCGCAATTTGTGCCAAATATGTTTGCATTTGTCGATATATTTAATATAATTATATGGATTTTGCTAATCACAACATTAACTGCAATAATTTCTATTTTGGCAATAATTTATTTAATCTTGTCACCTAAAATTCAGCTATCCAGTAAAAATATTTGCAAAATTGTTGGCAAATACTTAAATAAATTTATTAATTTGGGTTTGTATTAGTTTTTATTAATATATAAATTATTTTTGCAAATGTGATAGTAATTACAATAAATACAATATATATTTGGTAATATTTTAATTTTACATCTCAACCTTTTGACTCATTACTTTTATATAGATTAAATAAAATTGTATTTAAATGAAATTTAAAAAAGATACTGAATTATTATTTTAAAAAATATTATTTTATAAAATCTATTGGTGGTCAAGATTAAATTGATTCTGTATACTTTAAACAGTAGTTTTTAATAAAAAATAATACTAAATATAATTATTTAATATTTATTAAAAACAAAAATAAGATTAAATGCTTTTTTGTTTATATGCTTTTTTAAATACTACAGATAAACCTCTATATTTTCACACTGTATATTTTCACAACCTCTATATTTTCACCAAAAATCTCAAAACCAACT
>JAQIXC010000847.1:0-19323 GCA_034697605.1 Metabelba pulverosa | reverse complement strand
AAAGTGAAGACTCACTCAGAGGCTGAGTCAGAGCTAATAAAGCGAAAGTCAATAGCGATGTGCGGAGAGTGAGTGCGAGAGCGAGTGTGAGAGGGAGTGAGTCGACTGCGCCGAACGAGCGTCGAGTGCGTACTCATCGCTCGTATTGCAGAATCGATGGATGAGTAGACGAAATGCAAAAACCGGTTGACATCTCTATAAGCAGTGATTCTGTTGAGAAATATCGTATAAAATAGTGTTTAGTTTGGAGAGTGAACTGCAGTTCTCATGCGAATAGCGATTGATTCCACACTCGAGTCGACTGCAAGTATAGGCAGTGTTTCGCTGTTCGTCTCGTTTCGCAACGATTGCAAAGAAATACGAAATTAGTATTTGTTTATAAACATTGATATCAATATTGCCATCACTTGACAGCTACGAAACGTTGAGCCGCAGGTAAAGCAAATCCATTTGCATTCGAGTTTAACGCAATTTACCCATTGATTCGACTCTACTTCGACCGAAAGGTAAAATTATAATTGAATTCTTCAATGAAAGAGTAGACAAAAGATTGTAGTGTTTTGTCGATCGGATTCACCAGTCATTCAATTATTTACATCCAAACCATTAGTCCAAACGATAGACTATACACTGTTTGTCATTAAATTAAATCTACTTTCTATTCGCTAACTCTCTATTCACTTCAATCTATTGTCGATTTGGATATTTTGCTTATTTCTTGTGTCAAATCGAGTGAAAGAATATATTCTTTTCGACAATCACTACTCAATTGGAGCAATAATTTGAGTGAATATTGTGTGTATTGAGTGTATTGTATAGTCTATTGCATAGAAGAGTGCGATTCTGTGAGAATTGGTTTGAAATTCGTTTCAATGCTTACATCAGTTCTGTTTGTTTAGACAGAATCAGGCGTTGCGTTAGAGTTTGGAATAAATTATGGCTTAAATTAGCGATAATTAGCGTTAATTTGCAATTAAATGATTGCGAAATGGTTTCGACAATTTGAGTGCAATTGCCCTCCAATTGTCAAAATATAGCAAAGCGTTAGAAATGAGACGTTAGACTCAAATGATTAATAAATCAATTTTAATGGACTGGACGTCAATGCAAACCATTATGTCTAGCAATTAGTCGACTTCTGACGACTGGATCCGACAAACACTTAACGATCGAAACAAATATTCAAAAGTCTAAACATAGCGTAGAATAAACTGAACGCTAACTGCAGATCAGGTGATGACTGATTGCAAACATTTCTACTATTAATAGCGAATTGCGAACTGTTATGGCATACGATGGACAACGAACAGCCGCATCAGGAACTGGTTAAATGTGTGGTCGTCGGCGACACCGCCGTCGGTGAGTGTGCACAGAGCTGCCGATCCCTCGTTCGTCTGTAACGATGTTTTGGCCAATTAGGCAAAACGCGCCTCATCTGCGCCCGGGCATGCAATTCGCGGCTCGACCTCTCGCAGCTCATGAATACCCACATTCCAACCGTCTGGGCCATTGACCAGTACAGGATTCACAAGGAGGTCTGTTCCCTTCTGTTCCCTTTACTAAGTCCAGTTGTGCCGCTCTGCCGGTGCCCACAAACACCTAATTAGTCATCGACTGCTTCATTGTTCGCTTATTATCTTATTGTCAATTAGACACACCTTTTGGCCATAAATTATATTTTTTATCTTAAGGGCCATTAAGTCGAATATTTGTCTAAATATTTATTTAGTTTAAGATTTATTGCATTTCTTTTGCGATATTTTTGATTCAAAACTTATATATCGATTCGAGCCGTAGCCGGAGCTGTGCTGTACGACCCAGTGATTGATCGCTCGTTTCTTTCATTCTATTTTAATCATTAGCTGTGAAAACAAAAACATTTGCATTTCATAAGAATAAGGTTAACCATTCCGTTTTTAGCATGCTTAATTTATGCCTTGAAAATATTGCTAATAGTAGTTGGTTTCTTGTTTATATATATCAGTCTTACCAAGTGTTTAAAACTTTTATGCAAAATTATTAATTAAATATTACAGAACAATTCTTATATAACTGCTCTGTATACAATAGTGTAAATAGTACCATGTATCATTTTTAAAAGTTATTCTTCAATCCAGTAAATTTGAACTAAATTATACATTGTAATTGATACAGTATATACGGGTAATAATAGGCATTTAATTAATTGAATTAAGATTTAACCAAGCACATTTTAACGAAAAAGCAGTTGCTATGCGTATATTCCTTCAATATTATGAAACGAAATATAAACATAAAAAGCATAAATGTAACCACATTTAAGTTATTTAAAACTGTATAATAAAAAATTAAAATTTGCTCAAAATATTGCATTAAGAATACGGTTTTGTAGTTATTTTTTTGACACGAGAATAATCTAATTGAAGCGCATTTAAACTTGCTTAATTATCTGTGTGTTGCCCATTCCCGGAATTCTTGTGTATACTGTAGAAAGAGAAAATAGATAATTCAGCATTTTACATTTTAGATAAGAGTACAACAGTTACGGCAATGCGTTCACTCGTCCTATCGCTTGTTATTTTAATATTTCATTTAATATATTCCTACTTTTTAAGGCTATTCAATGTTTTCGACGCATTTCATACAACAATTTTCAATTAAATAGTTTTAAAATCGACTCAAATCTGATTAATCATTTGATTTATGTCTTAATAAAAAATTAATTTTGTTTACGATTTTCGTGAAAACTGAACGGAATATCATTTCCTCCTTTCAATCAATGCAGACATGAATTGCGCGAAAGTAGTAAATGTAGGCAAAAGTGATGCAATCGATAAGTTTGATGTTTAAAGAGCACCTGATGTTAGATATAGAGGATAGGAATGCTGCACAGGACTGCTCAAAATGGCAAGCTTATATTCCTTCACCCCACCAGCCAGCTCTAACTTACCTTGGTGACAATTTGTGCTCATCATAAAACGTTACTTGATAAATTAGAAAATATTGAGCAAATAATTTAATATCAAGTTTATATGAATGCAACAGATAATCTATAAAAACTGATTGATAGAAGTATTTAAACAGTTGATATAAGATTAGTGTTTAATGCATCGAATTTATTCGAATGCATGTCCATAGCCTACCCACCCTTCCGACAGCTCTTGATTCTGAGGCCGAGTTATCAAACTCTAAGAGTCAATGATTGATAACAATCAGCAGTAGTTGACTCAAAGTTAAGTCAACTCTAATGCATGTGATATGTGATGCGGAATAAATTGTTTGCCAATTGTTTCACTCGAATGTTAGTTTGACTGACAATAAAAAATAGCTTTAAATAAACGCTACGACTAATGCACGCGAAGGCAAAGGGAGAAGAGGGGTAGGCATACTCAATTAAAAGAACTATATTTGAAATAATAGAATATTCTGGACATTAAATTAAACTTGGAAGTTATTAGCAATTTTAATTAATTTGTTGGTGAAATTGCAAACTGAAATTTAATTTTCTAATTGAACTGAAAACAAGCGCTACGTTTAGCGAAAGACAAGACATACGACTCGTTTAGAGATACATGTATTGTTAGAGTTATCGATGACTTTACTTATATTAATGACACGATATGTCAGGTATTGCAAAGATCGTGGGAAGTGGTCGATGGCGTCAACGTCTCGTTAAGATTATGGGACACGTTTGGCGATCACGACAAGGACAGGCGGTTCGCTTACGGCAGGTATGCCTAACTGTCGATATTGGTCTCAGACTGTCGACTAACGAGTGTTCGTGTTTGTGGTGTCTGTGTGTCAGGTCGGACGTGGTGTTGCTGTGCTTCTCAGTCGCAAATCCGATATCTTTGCGCAACTGCCGAGTGATTTGGTATCCGGAGATCCGGCGCTTCTGTCCAAACACGCCGATAGTATTGGTCGGTTGCAAAAACGACTTGCGGTATATGTACAGAGACGAGAAGTTCCTGAACCTGTGCCGCGAGAGGAGTCCCTTCTTCAGGTAAGCCTAGAATGCATTGACCGATCGAATCAATTAACCACTCGTTTCACACTTGCGATCAATTTGTTGGCAAATTGTGTTTTGCGAACCCGACATACGTTTTGATCCACTTTTCATATTGAGTTAAATCCCGAATTTGCTTTAATTTGCGAACGTTTTCTAACAATTATTGTTTAAAACTATGAATTTGAAGTCAGTTGACAATGACTTAATCGCCTTATCTTTTAGGGCAAATCATCTTTGCACCCGATTTCCTGAGCTCGGAAGGTACTGATCAATGTTTGCTCATTCATTCTTTCATTAAACTATCAATCAATTTGAATCAATTACTAGTCTATCACGAGATTATCGCTTAGTTTTCATGTCTTTCGCTTAAACGCAGTCTTAAAGCATTAAAATAAAAGTTTTCCTCTTTTTCTAATTTACCGGTAATACTACATTTAATATAACTAAGTTATACTGTATATTTATTTTTTCTAACTTTATACATTATTTCACATACTTTATACATACTTATCAAAGTTTTAGCACAAATTATTGATATTTTAATTTCAAAGTCATTAGGGATAGACTCGAACTATTATGCATTTAAGCAATTATTCAGTTTATAATTATTCAGTCATTTGTATGCTATTAGTTCGAGATATTTACATAATAAGTAGTTTTACTTTTACAATGTATTAATTTGTATAAATTAAGATATTTTAATGAATTCAGAGATATTTCTGGTTTTATATTAGCAGTTTGTAGTTTGTAAAATTAATATTTAAGCAATATAATTGATTTATTTCTATTACCGGTAATTTAAAATGATTTATGTAATGTAAGTTATATTTTTAAAGCATTTCTTAGCTATAGTATGTACTGTATATTTAACTTAATAAATATTATATCGGTACAATGTAAGAATAATACTTACATTGTAACTACAATCTTTGTCTTCTTACAATTATTACAGTAATCTTACAATTATTGTAAAGAATTGCTTGAATTATATTTTTTAAAGATAACTTTTTTCACCACTTGTTACCAATAATTTTGACATTTATTGCAATTTAATATATAATTACTAATTATATATTGATTATTAATTATAGACATTTAATATATATTCCGCTTTAATAGTAATATTAAGCTTAGATTTTGTTAATTAATTAAATATTTATTTCTCATTAAACTATATAAAAAGTTAAATTCTTTCAAAAATCATTATATAATTATATAACTTAATTAGTTTTAAGTTATGCTGTATTAACTAAAAGCCAAACGTTAATACAGAAGGAATATAGAAGGAATGTAGAAGATATATTGATTAAATTATTACCTTGGTAATGTACCGACAAATGCTTTAAAGAGAGAATGCTGTAGAGAGAGAGAGAGAGTCGAGATTTCTGAAAATTGAAGTTAACTTTTATTTAATTTAAACAGATTAGAATTAAGATTTTTGATTGAGTTTATAAGTTTGAATGAGAGATTTAATTATAAAAGCAGTTAAAGACAATTGTATCTCAATTTAGGAAAACACATTTGACGGATGAATAGAATTATATTAATTAAATTAGAATTAAATTTTAAGAAGTTTTTGTTTTTACTGAAATTTTGTTAGACTGAGATGTATAAACTATTTTGTTTTAATATACTGTAATCAATAAATTTATTATACATTAAACGCTTCGCTAATTCTCTTAAATGAGCATTTTTTTTAGATTTTTTATTATTATACTGTACTATAAAATTAATGCAAAACAATTGTTTAAAAATTCAGATTGCTACTTAAAATCTGTGATTTGTAATATTTTAAATCCAGATTAGTATTAGATTATTTTAAAGCCTTGCTAAAATTTGCAAATGAAATTTATTGACTTATTATTAATATAATTCATATTAACATTAAATTATATAGTACAATAAGTTAATTTTTAAAATAATAATTTAGACTATAGTATTCTAATATATTAAAATAAATAGAAACAAATATTTTTAAAAATAAAATAATATTTTAACATGTGACAAATTTAGACAATTTTGAAATGTTATCTATTTATTTTTAGAAACTTTATATTTCAAAGATATGATTAATTAGTTAAACACTAGTATAATAAATTGTAAAAATATCATTGCGATTCAATACTTAGCAATGTGAATATTTAAATATATAATTCTAAAACCATTTTTTGTATTAATTTCTACAACGTATTTAAATTGAAAAAATATTATTTAAATTGTTTTATCATATTATTTATGTTTCGAAATTAATGTGCATTTATGTGCAATGATATCAAAATTTTATGAATTTATTTCGTTTTTTATATTCATTTGAATTGAATACGTGTTATAGTCTTGTCGTTAAAACAATTGCAATTCAATTGAATTATTTTAAGAATTATTACTTTAAATAATACATAAAACAAATTAGATATGAATGAAAATGGGAAAAAGTATTAGAAGCGCACGAGAAGTGAAATTTGAGTGCAAAACATGAAATATTATCGAAATTTGAGTATTGAAAATAAAATTTGCATTTCTATAATTCTAAAATTTTATATACTCAGGTTATAAATTCATATTTAGTCTGGGTAACCTTTAACATATTAATTAAAATGTTTATTGAAAATGCAAAATGAAAATTAAATCAAAATTTCATGATGGTATTTTATTTATTAAAACTCATTAATTTTTTGTGCAGCGTTAACTTATACTGTAACATTCCAATGTATTGAAATGCTAAATATTTAGCCTTTAATTAATGTCCTTAATAACTTACTAAGTTATGTTCAATTTTAAACTTATTTTGCAACAATTTTTAAAATGAATATTTGAACAGCTAATTATTATGTTGAATATACGTGATAAGTACATAGCAATTTGAGAAAGGTTGTTTTTAAAAATTAAACCAGAAATAGAACAGAAATTATATAAAATTACTCTTTCATTTGGAGTTTCGAGTTTCTAACAATTTTTATTAAGCTGAAATAGCACAGAATTAGCTGGATTAAATAATAACTTATATTAAAATAACATCAACATATCTTTAACATTTGAAAATTTACTAGATGATTTAACAATAATTGTTGATTATTATTTCCAATTTTGAGTTGTCTTATTTAAACTACTCTATATAGCTTTCTGAACGTGTTAAACTTAAATTACCCCGTTATTAAGATATTTTTATATGCATTTATTGTTTAAAAACACACAGAAAATAATTATCTATTAAACAGATTCTAAGTCTTTATTTGGGTTTAAAATTTTTTAGCCTATTTTACTGTGTGATAGATCCAATCATAACGTAAATTAATTTAATTTATTAATTTAACGTAAATTGATTTTCATTATAAAAATACATAACAAGGACGATTAATAATATAATAATCAAATAGCATATTGGCAACAATTAATAAACAATTATTCAGTAAATAAGTTAATATTCTTACATATTTGCATTGAATTACCTAGTTTACATACAAACCGAGTGAGATTATTTAATTTAAAATAAATTTGTATTGATGCATAATTACATGTTTATTTTTAGTCGTATTTGAATTTTTAAAAATACAGTTGTATCTCGTTTTTTGTTTGTTTTAATTACAAGTTAAATAGAATAAGCACTGATCCCGACTAGTCCGAGTTGAAAGTTATAGAAGTTGAATTTTACCTTGCAGCTTTGTTAGCATTTGTCTATCACACAACTAAATCTAAAGTGTTACACTACTAAGCCTTGGAAATGAACTAACGGTTGTCTGAATTGTGTTTGTGTTTAGACCCCTGAAAGAGACCGATATCCTGACCCCAGAACAGGGAAGACTTGTGGCGAAGGAAATCGATTCGCATTACTACGAGTCGAGTGTCTTCACGCACTTCGGAGTGAATGAAGTGTTTGAAAACGTGATTCGAGTCGCTCTCATCGCGCGACGGCAGCAGAGGTTTTGGATGACGAACCTGAAACACGTCCAAAGGTCGCTACTGCAGGAGCCGTTCTGTCCGCCCCAACCTCTCGCACCGACAGTAGTCGTACCGAACACTCAGTTCGATCAGCACTTGTCATCTCTGCTCCAATACCAAGCCTACACTGACCTGATTCTGTCAATAGGCAAGTCTGGCATCTGTGCCCATAAAGTGGTTCTGTCGGCCGCTTCCGAACAGTTCTATAAGTTGCTGACAATGGACATCACCTGCGGATCCGATTACAATTCAGTCAACTTTTGGGCCCGGAGTGCCAGCGACTCGAGTATTGCCAGCTCTACCGACGCATCCGTTGGTAACTTCAACGCCGACACCGAGCAGTTGCTGAGTTCGTCGCCGGCCAGTGCGGGTCTGCTTGATTCCGGCCACACCAATAAGCTCTGTCTATTCCGTGCCTCTCGCCACTCATCTTCGCCCTCCAGTTCCGAATCTCCGGTTTCCAATTCCAATGTCTTGAAAAAGAGGTCCAATTTTCGCAATCAAACGGATTTGAATTCAATGCGAACTGGAGTTCATAAGAGTCTAAACCATCCGTTGTTTCAATCAATTAGTGTAGAACTGGGAGAACACGTAATCGACTACAGCGGACGTCTGGCCCCAAACGTCCAGACAATTGTCTCAATGACTAACGCAATCACTTTGAGTGCCCTTCAGAGCTATATTCGCTTCGTATACTCCGGAAGACTTAATCTCGAGAAAGAGACGCCGGTATCCGAACTCTACGACATCGCAGAGCTGTTAGGACTTAAGGAATTACAGATTGTTTTGCGAAATATTGACGAACTCAAGGAGACGGACGTCTACTTCAATCAGTCGTTTCTCAACGAATTCAATCAAAAAGTCAAACGAAATCTCAAGACTATATGTTTGGACGAAACCCTGTTTGCAGGTATGGCCTACCAGTGCATACGCATACACTTTGCATACTTGCATACATGTGACGAAACTGTTAAGCTATTAAATTAAATTGCTTAATTTGTCTTTGAAGATGTGGTTTTTAAGTTAGACAACGGCACCTGTTCTGGACATAAAGCGATTCTGATGTGTCGGTGCGATGTAATGGATGCCATGTTTAGGGGAGACTTCCGCGAGAGTTCAGCCAAAGTGGTGAGCATTCGATGCGATAATTAGTCGACTTTTCCCGACTTGTGGTCAGTCCTTATGGTTTATCGTTTGGTGAACAGATACCCTTCCCGGGGGTCACCAAAGAGACATTTCGCCAAATGTTGTTCTATATATACACCGATGGTTTGGATTCAACGATTAGTCACACCAATTGTCTACCTGTGCTCGAATTGGCCAACAGGCTATGTCTGCCCCGATTGGTGGCACTCATCGAAAGCCAAGTGATCGGCGAATTGACGCGAATGAGCGAAAACGGCGCCGACATAACGGAAGTGGTGCTGAAGCTGGTCGAGCCGTGTCAGATACACAACGCCGACCAGTTGTCCGAGTATTGTCTGCACGAGATTGCCATTCACTACAACGAGATCTGCCATAAGAACACAAAACTGCTGCGAAGTCTGCACCCGGAGAATCAGGCCTACCTGAACCGGAACCGATGGCCACCCGTTTGGTATCTCAAGGAATTCGATTACTTCGAGCGCTGCGTCCGAGAGCGGCAATGGCAGGAGAAGCCGAAGGGCCTGAAGCGGCACCGACTCAACAGCGGCTGCCTTTGCTTTTCGGGCAAAAACCGTCGAAACGATTCGAATAAATCCGAATTGACTTGACTTTCGGGTTTGACTTAACTTTCGATTTAATTATTACTGAATTTCAAACTCATATTCTTTGGACCAATACTAACAAAAAGCGCTTAATTAACAGCATTTCTCTCTTCGAATCATTATTTGATATGAATGTCGTCTTTCGATTCAATCAAATCCTCATCGCTTTCAATGTTTGATATATTATATTAATTATTTAATCACTTTCTTCTCATTAGTTTTCATTGCAATCATAATATACTGTATATTTGTGATATTATTTGTACTAAAACGTAGACTTAAGTAGTCATTGCTTTCATGCCTTCAATCGCTATCTTTTGCTCAATTGTTCGACTCATTGTCTTTAATCCCCATTTCATCCAATTATTTGTTTTAATTATTTATTTTTTGCTAACTATTATTAATTGTGAATAAATGCTTAAATTCCAATCCTATATCTCATCTAATTTTGATGTTTTACAGCAATTTTTAAAGACAACAAAAGCCTAACTATTCTTACAGTTTTACTCCAGTTTTCTCACTAATGATTCAGTTTATACTCTATTAATACAAATTGATTATTAAATCAATAATCTATTCTAAGATATTAATACGCTATCATACTCTCCATAACCGAAACCTACACTGTACATTTAATTAAACCAATTCCCCTCATAACTTGCCTCCCTCTTCCACCCTTTCCCCACTTCCCTCCTATCCCTGCCGTCCCTCTCATTGTTAATCTCATTCCAAGTGTCGAATGTCTGTCTCTAAGACTTATTGAGTAATAAATTATTTGATTTATTTGAATCAATCGATTAGATGACTGATGACTGAAAATTTCGAAATATTTATCGAAAAGTTATCGAAAAAAGTGAAGATTTTATTTATTTATTAATAAACATTTGTCCAACGATTGGTCCCAATATTGTAATACTAAAACTTGTAATTCGTGTAAAATTCTTATTTTATTTAAACAATTAATCGATTTTTAATGCTTTTTGTACTTTAATCGTCAAATAAAAACTGATTTTAAAAACTTTTATCTCAAAATAATTCGAATTAAATAAAGTTTTAATCAAAATATCAAAATACCATTACTTAGAAATGTGGCTTTCGTTCACTTTTCTTATCTAATTCTACCGGAATAGTACCATGCTGTTAATAACAAATTTGATAAAGTCTACAAATTTTATTGTCATTTCTCTGAATTTCGTTTGAATTTGGTTTAAAATTTTAATTAGTTGATTAATTAATTGGTTTAAATCAGAATAGAACTAGGTAAATTGCTGGTGACAGCAAATTCGTGACAGCTTCAGCCTTTTCATAATAAAATAGTTCATGGTAGCTCATATCAATTTCCTCATAACTTTTGTTTTAAGCATTTTATCGAATTATTTCCAATTTTTGTTTTGATTTGATTTTTTTTTAAACGATTTTAAATATAATTTTTTAGATATTCTCAAAATTCGTTTCTATAAATTAGTTTATTAAATGAGCAGAATTAAGCATGATTTATAATTCTAATATTGTTTATTGTAATAATAGAATAATTGAATTGAAAACCTATTGACTGTAAAACTGTGAGAAACGCAAAACCAAACGAATGATTAATTATTGTCTTTATATTCGTATAACGTATTGATATAAGAAGTTGAGACCGACTTCTTGCCCATCGGCACAAACGCCAAGTTATGTCTCTTCTGGTACGGCTCGTACGGGTCGTCGACGAAGTAAGTGGGAGTCTTGTAGTAGCCGTCGACCATCTGGTCCAACATCTTGTTCTGTTCATCGGTGCAGAAGACGTGTTGTTTAGTCCACCACTTGATGTAATAGGGTTTGGCCCACAAGTGCTTGTGGCGGCCGGCGCGGGCGCGGATCCAACCGCCCCAGTTGAGGCGGTAGAAGCGCCGAACCACCGCTTTGTTCGACTTGAACCGGCCCTTACTGTGCGAGTAGTAGATGACCGACCGCTTGCACGTCAACTGACCGCTCGGCTCAATGCCGGCGCTCACCACTGGTTGGCTCCCATTCGGACCCATTCGGGCCGTCATTCGCGACAAACATTTGCCCACTTCTGCCGGTTTAACAACGCTTTCGATTAGTCTTTTATTCAATTATATGCTTAAGAAATACAATATTACCGCAAATTGAAGACTGAAGTGAAAACAAACGAAACATTTTAGTTGAAAATAAACTAATTTATCGTTTATTTAGTTTTAAAATCCAAATCATATCTAAAATATCAGCAATACTTCGAATCGCTTCGAATCGATTCAATCGATTCACTATTTGTTTACTTTTTCTCACAATTCAGACTCAGTTGCACTCAAAACCCCTTTCGATATAACCATTAAATACACTAATTATAGACTTATTGATTGGCTTCAAAGTTACGTAAATATAATTTTTATGTATAATTAGCTTATTTTAACTTAATCGGTGTAATCGTGTTAAACTAAATGTCCTTTAAATTAATAAATTTTAATAAAAAGTCAAAGCATGTAATATAAATATAGTAGACTGTAGTCGAAAGCACGTGATTAGTGGTTTGATGTGTTGACAAAACTTCCATTACATTAGTTGAACAACAATTGGAAAACATTCACCGATTTTACAATCGACTCAACACTGACCCCAAATCTCAATCTTATTTACGATTCACTCATTTAATTGATTTAATTTCGATTCACTTAATATGGAAGACGTCTCCGATTGGATGGAAGCGATTGTTTTGGATGAGTCCGACAGTAAGCCAATCGATGTCCACAATGTGTGCCAAAGTAGGAAAATCAAGTTTTTTGTTTAGACTTTAATCATGTTTAATTTTCGCATTACGTTATATCAAATCTGTTATGATTTCCTTAATTAGGGATTCAATTAAATGACTTAACGATAGAGAAAGTGGTCGTAGATTTGGGGTAATTATTGTTTTGTATTAATTGCTTAAAATATGATTAAATGCCCGAAATGTGACAGAAATTTGATCTCAAATTGCAGTCCATTTCTCATTCATACCGAACCGAAAGAGCGCTCAAAAGGATTGAGAATTTTATCACAAATTTTGAGTTCATTGCCAAACGATTTCTTATCTGCAAAAGAAGGTTTCGATTCTGTTGTCAATTATTTTAATAAAAACTTTAATTTAAAAGTTTCTAATCTTATCGGCAATTAGTCGAACATTTGGCGCACTTTTATTGCGATCGACTCAAAGACCACTATTCGGTGATACCGAACGTCTTTCCCGGAATTGTGGCCATTGTTCGTATAAATTGTTAATTTGAATAACACTTTCAAAACTCGAGTCTAACTCTACTATCAATCGGAAGACCGATTGTGCGAATTGGCCCAAAACGTCCACTCAATTGCTATTCAATGCATTTGTTAAAGAGATATCAGTCCAACAGTACTCGGTTTGCGACCGATTTCTTCTGTTCCAGACTTTGATTCAATTGTTTGAAAAGCGTTTCGAAGGTTTGGAGAATTTATTTCTATTAACTCTCATTGCAATACAACTCTATTATCGAACTATTGGTGAAATGTTTTGTTCCGAATGCAGAGCTGACGGCCAATCGCTCCGAATTCATCTATGGCTTAATCCAACTGATCGAAGGCGAACGCGACCCGCGATGTCTTCTCCTTGTCTTCCGTTTAGCCAAATCCGTTGCCGAGTCTTTAGATTTAGGTATTGAAGCAATTTGTGGCCAATTTTTTGACCGAAACTTATGTCGATTTTGCGATTAACAGATCCGTATAGCGAAGACTTGTTTGAAGTCATTTCCTGCTATTTCCCGGTTCTCTTCACTCCGGTAAGAATGCGCCAAATGTTGATCACCGGTAGCTATGATTAAATTGATGAATATATTTATGGTTTTCGATTTATGATCTATGATTTGATAGCCGCCTAATGACGAATACGGTATTTCGAAAGAAGACCTCTCGGAGGCACTGGTCGAGTGTTTGGGCGCTTCAACCACTTTCTCGGAGTATTTGTTTGCATTAGTTTTGGAGAAACTGGAGTCAGAGCTGAGATCAGCAAAAGTCGATTCGTTTAAAGCGATCGAAAGTGTTTGTCCGAAGTATGGCTACAAAAAGTTGGAACCCTTTGTCTCCCAACTGTGGACTTGTATTCGAGTGGAAAGCCTTAAACCGGAACTCATGGAGAGTGAGATCTCGGAGTTTGCTTTGAAGGCTTTGACTGCAATGAGTGAAACAATGGTTTCGAATGAATCGAATATCGATTCGTTTATACAACTCATTTGGAACGACATATCCAATGCTTTCAATAAACCCGAACTCGAATTAATGGAATCTGCAGTCGATATAGTGTTGGCCGCCGTCTCACACAATGCCTATGCATTTAACCGATTTGCCGCTCAATTAATGCCTGTTTTACTAAAACAGTTTACGTTTTGCCAAAAAGAGTCGATACGTATAGTCATTATTGACTCGATTTCAAGAATATTAAGTCATTCGCAAAAGTTATCCGAAAAGCCAACAAAACTAATAAATTCCGACTCTTTGTTCACTCTTTTGACTTCTCTGTCGATTGCCGACACAGAAAGCGATGCTTTGAGACAATCGGTTGTCTCTTGTCTTCAACAACTCATTCAGTCAATTGAACTGAAGACCAGTGACTGGAAAGTGATTTCACAAGTTTTGCAGACTTTGCTCAACAACTGCTTTAATGACTCGAAGATATTGTAAGGGAATTAATGCAACGATAGTATAGAATCATTAATTAATTTCAAACCTATTCTTAGATCGAATACATATTTACTGATGGAATTGGTTGTATCGATGAGACCAGAAATTGTTAAAAAATTAATCCAATCCTCTATTGATAATTTCGGTGAGAATTTAGTGATTTTTGTATATTTGATGAAAACAATTGTATCGATTGATTGACTTTATGTTTGAAACTCAGATTCGGACTATTCGAGTGAAACGAATCGGAAGCGTTTGGAGTGCACTCTAAGTTCGCTGGAATTCGCTTCATCTGAATTCGATTTGCTTGAGTTGATTGTCACCCATTTGGTCGATCAAATCAAAGCCAACTCTTATTGTTAGTGCACTTATTGTTATATTATTTCGAATATTATAATTGATTTCTATTCAATTAAAGACATGGATGAGAATCAAGAGAAATATTCTCTGGAATTGACAAAATGTCTGTCGAATTGTATGGTTAGACAACTGAAAAGCGACCGAAGATATGACGAAAGAGTGAATTTGTTTCTCTTCGAGCAATGCTTTGACCGACTCGTCCAACACTGCGGTAATTAAATCGGTTTTAATTGATATAAAAATTGTCTTTACTTTTAGATAGAATTGATTTGAAATATTTGCCTACAATTGTAGTTCATGTGTCGATCTGTACGGACAACAAGTCGGGCACTGAAGTCAGTATGAAGTTAATGAACAGTTTGTTTGCCGTTATTGGAAGTGGAGTTTCAAGACTTGACGAGCGATGCAGTCAAACATTATTCGATAAATTACTGCTCTTCTCAACACAGGGAAGGGTAGACCAACTTCTTCCTGTGCTTCCGCCCACATGTTTTTGCACTTATGTAACGGGTCTACAGTTCTTAGAGACTCTGAGTGACACTCAGGCGTTGATTGTCTTCGGTTTGATTGAAGCACTCGTTTCGAACTTGAAATATGAAAGCAATCCAAAAGATTTGATTGAATTGTTGGATAAATTGCTAGTTTTCGCCATAAGTAACAAGTATAATAACCTGAATATAAGCCGATCGGCGGCCAGGACTATAGGCGCTCTCGTTAACCGATTTGACGACAAGAATGAGACCTTAAATGAAAAACTCAACCAAACGTTGACCTCATTTGGGAATTGCTTCAGAGATAACAAGGATTGGAAGGAAAATGAATTATTAATTAATATTTTGGTTTGGGTTACGAAAGGACTGGTAATTAGCGGCCATTCAATGCGAAAGCATTTTATTGCTCTAATGATTGGTTTATTCGAATCGGAAATGCAATTAATCCGAACCGAAGTCTCGAAAGCATTTGCAGTAATTCACGGAACAGATGAGCGTTTGCTTACGAGTGATAACAACGCAAAAGTGCGAATCCTATACCACCAGAGCTTCTTCTACGAGACACTCGACGTTCTATTCGACGGATACCTCAAGAATAAGACCGACGGCTCAGACCGAAGACAAACCTATTTGACGGCACTGTTGACTCAATTGAATTTCATTCCCAAACCTGTGTTTCGCTACGAACTGAACCGACTTCTGCCGGCGCTTTTGGACGCGCTTTCTGATGACGGCATTCATACGAACCAAACGGCAGCGCTTGAGGCCATCACTCAAATACTTGTCGACAAAAACGAGAAAATATTAGATCCGAGCCTTAAGTCTACAGTTAATAATTGCGTTAATTTGGCGCTTAATAGCCCATACATGAGGGTAAGGCGCTCTGCACTCAACTGTTTGGCTCAAATCGCCAACTCTTTCGACGATTCGATTTTGAATCACTTGAGGGACGAAGTGGTCCGACAGTTGAGGAAAACCCTAAACGACACCAAACGGGTTGTCCGCAAAAGTGCGGCCATTGCTCGCTGTAAGTGGATTCTCGTCGGACAGCCCGGAAAGTAAGGGCTAGGGATGGCCTGTCGGCGCACACATGGGTTCGACGTTTCGATCACTGCTTTGTCGAACCCAAGAGACAACACAACTATGTATTTAACGATTAATGCCTTTAATTCATACTTTGATTTGATTTATATTTAAAATACATTTTATTTTTAACAATAATTACTCGAATTTCTAACTTTTAAACGAATTATAAAACGAGAAAAATGTAAATAAATTTTTGTCTAAGAAATGCTTTTAAGAGATAATTATTTCACAGATTAGTTGTCGAGACCTTCGATCGGAACCAGAATTCAAAAGAAAGCAATTATTCTGAGTATCGGTCGACTGAATGAGTGGATGAGTTCAGAGGGAATCGATGAGACACTGGTTGACCACTTCAAGCAAGTGGTGGTTCTCGAGAGCGGCGGCCACTCTCTCCTTGTCGGCCAACTGCTTGTTGACGGCGTCTTCAGTCGCGTGCGTTCCCGGACTGATGTAGACATCGATTTTGAACTGTTCCGGAAGACAACGGATCAGTTTGACCTGAATCGAGAGGCCGATGAGAGTGGCCATCGAGCAGTGGTCGATCGTCGGCGTGAACCACACGCGACACACATTGCGCGAGAGGTCGACCTCACACTTGTCCTCCGACACCACATTCAGCTGTTCCAGAGTGAACGGGTGCTCCGGGTCTCGGATGCCTCGGATCAGATCGAAGACCTCTCGCGCGTCGATCTCATCCACGAAGCGGTCGTCCTCTTCGGCGGCCGTCGTTCGCCGCTCTTCGCTCCGCAAATACACCTTTGGATTCGAATTATCCAATTGTTTCGCTGCCATCGCGGCCTCGAAGTCGGCTTCAGCTCAAGACCTACTCCAAGACCTACTCCAGTCAGCCGTCGATTCGCTAATCGTTTGCCAATTACTCACAAATCGTAACCAAATTTAGTAATTGTTTTGCTTTTCACACAACATATGAACGCATTTTGAAAATTATTTGTATTTACGTTATGTTTGGTTTGGTATGTCTTCCCTCCTATGCCTCAACACTTATTTTCCCGAAGCGTAAATATACTTAAAATAATAAACTGCATATTTAATTTAATTTCTACTCTATTATTAGTATATTTAGTAAATATATCTTTAAAAATTTATTTTAATCAAGTCTATAAACATTAATTTAAATATAAAACAATGAATAATAATTTAAAACAGTCATTGGGTTAATAAACATTTGTTTAACATATTATTATAATATTAATAAAGATTTTTTAAAAGTTTACCATTTAGGTAGTAAGTGCTACTGTATATTAAACTATTACAAAATAATTAAATTAATTTGTTCATGGTAAATATTATACAATGTATTATATTTATAGAAATTATTTAAACGTTTAAAGAGATGTAAGAATTAAAGGGATATTTTGGTCTCTGTTTTGACTACGTTTTGAATGAATGACTCATTTGAGTGAAATATTTGTTTTCGAATCGATTGACAAATAAATTGATTTCAAAATTTATTTCTCGATTTGATTACTCATTAAACGAATGGTTTTTAGTTTCGTTTCTAACGATTAGTTTTGTTTATTTCAATTCATTTTATTTATTATTTTCTAAATTAGTATTAATTAGAATTGAATTTCATTTGCAATCGATTTGATTGTATTTACCACTGATTTGGTTGTTGTCCCGATTGGCGACAATTAGTCCGATATTTGAATACATAATCCGAAGACTTATTGGAATTAATTGAGAAAATGTCGAAAAACAATATCAAAGAAATGGTATTAATTAGTAATGACTTTGAATTAACTTAAGACTAATTGCAATTGTGTTGCCATTTGTCGTTGTGTTGGAACCGATTGCAGAAAAGTCTGAATTCGGATCAGATGTCGGCGAATGTGCGCAAAGTCTTCATCCAAAGGGATTACAGCGAAGGAACGGACGTTCGCTTTCAGATGAAGTTTCCACAAGAACTGGAGGAATACGTAATGACTGTCGCGATGTCTGCTTGTGTGCGATGTCTCACTAATTGCTTGCATTGATTGCATGGATTGCGGAACAGATCGACAGACAGTCCTTCGAATACCTAATCGAGACACTGAACGCCATCTACGCGGACGCCGAGCGCATGAGTGGCCGCACGTGTTGTGAGAGCTGTTTCGCCTGTTTTACCGCTTATTTGACTTATCTTTGTTTCGACACCTATTACGACAAAGTATTGATTCGAACCACTCTTTCGGAGCGATTGTCTTCGAGTTTGAACTCGTATTGAAAGCCATTGTCTTCTTCTGTTGCAGTGTCTGAAGAAGGTTTCGGCGTTTATTGCCGAACAGAACGACACGGTTTGGAAACCCCGACACCTGTTCGTCACCGACCCGATAGAGCGCGGCCTACGAGTGATCGAAATCGCGATCTACGAGTCGGCGGCCGACCTCTCCAGCGCCGACCACTCGAATTCGGTGCTCAACAACAGAAACGCTTGATTTGACTGCTTTTATATTTTTACTGTTTATACACCAAATGTTCGTTTGATTAGAGC
The DNA here is from genome assembly GCA_034697605.1 of Metabelba pulverosa. Classification (NCBI taxonomy): domain Eukaryota; kingdom Metazoa; phylum Arthropoda; class Arachnida; order Sarcoptiformes; family Damaeidae; genus Metabelba; species Metabelba pulverosa. The sequence goes on along the minus strand of JAQIXC010000847.1, from coordinate 534 downwards.
CTAACCTCTTGTCTCACATTTAAACTCATTTTGTAATTAATTTCTTGTAATTCACTCTTTCTTTCAATAAATCAGTTGTCACTCAAATGCGAAATTCTATTCGTATTGAAGAGTTGGTCCGAGTTTTTACATAATCTTTGCTTTTATTCAGATTTTTGTGATTCTTAGCCAATAATATATACAGTATATAGTATATTGATTGGTTTTCGAATCAAAATTAGTTTAATTCACTTTTAATTCAATGCCATTAAATGTGCGTAAAATCGAAGTTTGATTCGAAACATATCAAACAAACGCCTATTTATTGTAGATTTGGATCGATTATTAAGAATTAAAATTAAGATAAATATAAAACAAATGTTATCTCTAATGAGATATTTGACTGCCGGAGAGTGGAGGAGTCGGAGAACGCCTTCGCCACACATACAGCACCGGTAGGGCCGCTCTCCTGAATGGCTGCGCATATGTGTCGTGACGGACGACGACTGCGAGAACCGCCGCTCACAGACTGGACAACGGAATGGCTTCTCTCCG
>JAQIXC010000846.1:0-19351 GCA_034697605.1 Metabelba pulverosa | reverse complement strand
ATTTAATATTAATTCGTTGTGAGAATCATCGCATCAAAGCCAATGAGATTATATTCTGACTGATTCTGTAATTAAGTGCCAAGTATTAAATATTGCATGTTTTGCAAAAACAGCTCAAACTCTTGTCTCTCACTTCAAACGCATAATGAAGTCAGAATTTATCTGTGCACTTTTTGATCTATTAAATTGGTCGATAAAAAAATTTCATTTTAATACAAAGCTTAAAGATTTATTCTATAAGGAGTTTAATTCAAATTTATTCGAAATGAAAAGTTCATGTATAAATTTTTGGTAATTTAAATTTCAAACTTGAATTAGTATGCAAATATAAATATATAAGTTTGAAGATGGCAAATAGTCAAAATTGTTGAGATTTTTACGAATAGAAACGACAAAATAATTTCTAAATATAGTATAAGATTTCAGAATATGACATAAGTTTAGATTATATTGAATTTCTTATATAACTTAAAGAAATAAAACAAAAAACGTTTTTGTTTTAGTCATTAATGACAAGTGTTTTGTTTGCGATTGACTTGGATTTAGAAATGCGATCATTAAGTGTTCACTGACTGACACGCTCTCAAAGTCAATACTCTGTCGACAAAACGCGACAAATCTTTTCAAAACATATTTCGATAAATAAATTCATAACAAAAACAGTGGAATAAAGACCGAATACTAACTCACACAGCATAATATTCGACGTTTACTCGAAAAGGAGATTAAGAAAACAAAACTTTCAGCTCATAGTAACAAACGATGTGTTTTCAAAAACTGACATTAATTTTAAGTTTGTTTTAAATCATTTTTTGCAATGCATTGCATTAATTGCACAAAATATAAGATTAATTATAATGTATGCGACGAAAGAGCAACTAATTATGGCTTTGATTAGGAATTCTTAGTACCGGTAATGACATTTCGGCCTTCGATTCGCAAATCAATTAATTTTAATATAACTTTATTAATGAGTTCTAAACTAACAAAACGGCTTTTTGTATTACCGACATTAATGCAACTTGGTTATTTTTGAATTTTCGAGTCGATTAGTCCGTATAAATATAAAATTCATAAAACCATTACAGTGTCTATTATCTACTGATGAGAATTGAATTGATCGCTTTAAACATCACAGAACTTTTTTCTAGCGCTTATATGATAATTGCATTTTGCTATTATAAAAATAACAATGGTTAATAATTATTAGGAATGAATAATAAGCAAAGCATAAATTAAAAGAGTTCAAAATAATTTTTATTATATAAATATTCGTAAAACATATAACAATTAAAGTAATGAGAATTAAAATGTTTAAAAGTTTATATACAGTTTTAAATTTATCTTTAAAATTAAGACAAATTTAAATAATAGTTATAATAATAAGTATTTGTTTTTATAGTAAAATTTGTTCTACAGTTAAGCAAATATATAATAATTTATTAGTTAAACATTTAAATTATTTGTTAGTTGTTTTAAGTTTTGTTTCGTTTGAAGTACTAACTAAGTATTGAAATGTATTTATAAATAATAAAATGGATTTAATAAACAATTATTAATTAGTAATTAAAATCACAGTTAGGTTTCACATATTGTAATCGACTTCCGTTTCGGCCTTTTCGTCGAAATTAACGCTTTTATTCGGAATGAAGAACGATATGAACGACGAGATTATGAGAAGAATTCCGGCGCAACCGAAGGTTATCCGATACGAGTCCGTCATATCAAACACCGTTCCTGTCATCGGGTAATGCAATCGATTAGACATAAAAGTACACAAATAAAGCAGTGCTAATTTAATTATCGAACAACTCATACCGGCGAGTGGGGGCCCCAACATGGAGGCGGCGCCTCTAAACAGACTTAATAGACCAAAAGCATTGGTGAGTCTATCGATTCCGAGTAAGTCGACCAAAATTATTGAAGTCAAGCAAATATAAGCCGCTATTCGATCGGAAATCAAATTCAGTTTTACTATTCATCACAAATGCATTCAATTGTCACAACAACTCATTAATGACTTACAGACGAAGAATCCGAACATAACACTCGATATTAATACTGTTGTATAAGTCATACAAAATGGTATTGCGATTACCGACAGTCCCGTCAGGAATAAGCAGTAATTATTGATAGTGAGGGCTGTTATACGAACGCCACCAATAGTTCCGTTCCTATTGATGACATCGCTAATGACGCCAAAGCACAACCGGCCGACAGTGTTCGAGATGCCGATCACCGAAATGAGAAGCGCCGCACTGTCGGCTTTCACCGGCTCGTCACCATCTGCCCAGTCAACGACAAATAGGGATTAGTTCGAAGAGGGCTTAAGCCGATCCCAGCCATACCTTTGACTTGATTGACGGCGAATTGGGTGATGTAGACGAAGGGCACGTAGAAGCCCATCATTCCGAAGACGTTCGACACCGAGAGCAGAGTGAAGGCTGAGCTCTCTTTGACTAACGAGAAGTCAAGCATTTCCTTCAGAATACTCTTCATCGACGGCGGGATTTTCAAACGAAAGCATTCGTTCGTTTCGCCGCTTTCCGGCTCTTCCGGATCCGACACTTCTTTGCGTTCTTTCCTTAACTTCAGAAATATCAACAATTTTGTGCAGAGATTCGGTTCGGTCTGATCGACCACATCCTTGCCCTCCGTCTCCATCTGAGACAACTGCTTCTGCACTTTGCTAATGATGTCTCGGGCGGGGATTGAGACGACGCTTTGGCCCATATTGGCGCTAATCATACCTTGAGATTCGGCGATTTGCTGGAGAGATGAGTTGGGCGGAAGGGTTAGGGTAGAGCCCGAGTAGAAGATGTCTCTCTTATAGAGAGGCCGGACAGCTATTGCTTGGTTTTTCTTCGCTGCAGAATGAGTTGGAGTGCCCGACGAGAGGATCACTTGGAGGGGCTGTGAGGGCGCGGCTGCCGAAGCCGAAGTCGACGATTCCGACATTGTTCGAAGACCGGGTTGGCGTCGAATGCGTTGGTGTATTGTCGACCTACTGGGGCCGTCGATCGACGGCGATTGCGGAGCTATGGTTGTACTCGAAGGGAAGGTCAGCTCTCCTGACAAAGAAATGGCAGAGTCTTGTAATTGCATTTCTTCATCTGTTCCGCGAATATCAAAACAAAAGCGTTTTTAGGGTTCAGTTCCGATGAGTTGGGAAGCGATTAAAGCAATTGAGTGCCAGTTATGTGATATATAGTTATGTCAACTATAGAGACATACCTTTCTCTTCAATCTCCTCGAGCGTCGGCGAACCCGGAGCTGACGAGTGAGGGCTAGTATTCTCTGAGTTCGGAATCTTTCTCTCCATAATCGGCGACAGCTGTTGTGTGGGTTGGGCTGGTATTTGAGGCGTCGGTGGAGAGAAGAGCTGATCCAAGTAGAGAGTGGAATGGACGCCGGGTTCGGTGTTCATGAGAATGCGAGCCTTGAGAGTGTCGTACTCGTCGTACTCCTCCTTAGTGTCGAAGTTGTTTTGCATCATAAGTAAGAACTGGGAGTTCGAGTGCGCTAACAGTCGCCGTCTCTTCTCCTCTGCTATCCTCTGCAGTAATGGCTTACGAGAAGAATCATTAGGATTGGCGTCGTCTACCACAACGGCCTCCGCGTGCACATTGAGTGGCCTCATGAGAGCGCCGAACACCGAGCAGTGAAGGGCCAGAGCGGCCAAAATCATTAAAGTGTTCTTCCAATCCATTTTGGTTAACAAAAACTGAGTGAACGGCGCAAAGAGGAAAGCGCCGACACCTGACCCGCAAACGGCGAGACCAGTGGCCAGCGCTCGCCTCGTCGTAAAATAGTAGCCGACGGAGACGATGGCCGGTAAGTAAATTAAGCCAAAGCCGACTCCACCTGTATTTGGCATTAAATGCATATATAGTGAACAGAAAACCCATTTTTGGTCAAATGTCTGCAATGTCTGCAATGTCTGCAATGTCTGCGGTTTTCATATTAGGAATAATGCGATGAATCCATTAATCATTAAAATCTGTTGAAAACCTAAAAACATATACAATGTTATGCTTTTTGAAGGAAAAGACAACAAATTCTAGTCTAAAAATAATTGGGTTTCAACTCATTCTCAAAGTCGGACTCAAACTAAACTGATAAACCCTTTACTTCAAAGATATCCTAATTAGTCGAAAGTCTCGTCTCGTAAACCGCAAACACATTAACATTGAAATTACTTTTTATATAAATCTTAATGACATTATACTTTCATTATGCTTGGCACTCGACAGCAGTTCCGAACAGTTCGACTGCACTGTACTCTCTCTATGTATGTGCACTCCTGATTTGAGATAGATAAATTCTCATCTCGGCGCGATAGCATCGCATACTAACAGAACATGTACACAGTATATTTCCCCGAACAAGTAATCAGTGGAAATTTTTGCCAACTAAATAATGTTGGGTTTAATTATAACTTCTTTATTCATTCAAATATACTTTTCAGAGAATTAGACTTTAATTGAAATTATTTAATGTAGTCGTGGGTTGGGTTATATTCCTAGACTGCATGGCTCGGAGTATACTGAGTACTTTTATACAGTACAGCAATTTAAAAGTTTCATAAACGCCTGACATAATGGAAGTTATAATGACATTGAGATTCGAGTCATTTGGTGATTATTACCCATTACTCCGTAGGTAATCATAAGTACTTCGATATTAGGCGCAAACGTCGACAAAAGCAATGCTGAAAATGCGACAACACTTCCCAAAATTGTTACGAAACGACAGCCGTATCTGTTGGCCAAAGCACTCACTATCGGACCTGCGGTCGGCATTCAATGCAAAGGTTCAGAATAACAGTGTCTTCATTAAACTTGCTAGTTTTACATTCAATTTTATAATTGTATAATTGCAATAACAAGTATAAATTTTCCTCATTTCGAAAATCATATTATATAATAGAGTAGTGTAACAGTAAAGTACAGTATAGTAAACTACCTGGGTAAACTCGCTATGCATTGTAGTCATTTGAGAATAAGGTGTGAAGAGAAGTTTGCTTACAATTCCTAACTGTAAGACAATCTCTTAATAACTTAATCCTTTAGAACGTTATGCCTATGAATGAGAGTTACGGCTAAACTAAACCTCAAATGATTGATGAGATTCGACGACTGAAACCCAGTTTTCTATTCAATTCTATCACACAATTAGGTCTACTTTGAGAATAAGTATTCAAAACATCATTGAATCGAATGATTGGTATTAATGAATAAAAAGACAATTCTTTAGATACAGTACTAATGAGGCGATCACGACATTGGTCGCGATCACAGATCAGAGGGGAAGGGATGGGATGTGAATTGGGATCAAATCGAAAGTGTGTCAGACCTGCTCCGAGATAGCATCCGTTGAGCAGTGATCCACATAAGGCTACCTTCCCTTTAGTGGTTCCGAAGTGACGAACGAATTCCTCGAAAAATAGACCGAAAGTATAGGCGATTCCGTCGACAATCACATTGCATAGGAATGAGGCCAACACTACGACCCAACCATAGCCGCCGTCTGGCGCCGGATCGCTGATCAGAATATGCGGCTCTTCCTCCTCCTCGTCGACCGCGTCGTCGGCCGCGTCGTACGGCTCCGTAAGCTCATGGTCTTCAGGGATGGCCGACAACTGCTGGACTGACGTGTGTTGTAGCGATATCTTCGAGTCGCCGCTTATCGACAGCAGCAGCTGATGGACAGGTAGCTGATTACCGCCTGCGTTAACATGTACCATTTTATCAACTGAATTATCTTCTCATTTGATTAATACATGATATTCGCGTTTGACTGACTGAGTGAGTGAGTGAGCACATGCAGTACTCTCGCTCTGTTGCTAAGCAGTCACTGCCAGCCCAGCACTGCGTCTCCGATTCGCACACAAACCGCGAATATATATCCAAATGAATGAATGGAATAGACTGTGCATTCGCTGTACACTGTATACTCGGCTCGACGATGAGGCTCTACATCGCAATCGCAATGCGTCTACACATCTAATACGAGGCTATGCCATGAGCTAACACTATACCCAATATACTGTACACTGTATACTCTATACTACGTTAAATATAAACTTGTACTGTGTATACGAACTGAGATTATATCGCGATTCTCGTACCCCAAACACTAATTGCTATTTTCTGCCAACTCATTACAGACAATATTCCATAACACAAAATATTCTATAAGTATCATATCTGCAAAGTTTTAAACTTAAATCTCAGGCTCATTTCTATTCATGTTAATTCCTATTCTGTATCTTAAAATTACATAGAGAATATTCTGTATCTGAACAGCTGGGTAGTATAAAACCGGAATAACCTTTGGATTTCATAAGTATAATTAGATACTACAAATTAACCCCGATGAAAATAATAATGAACTTTAAAAATAACCCTAATAATAGAAGTTTTTAAATATTACAAATATACGGGTTATGGAATATTCAGTGTATTGCATAAATGATGAGAATTTCTTAATCCTGAGTTTTTTTAGATATAGAATATATTCTGTAATTCTATTGCTGTTCTCAATCATTGTTCGAAAGACCTTTCAATCAGAAAGAGTTTACGACAACTCGATTCCAATATTGAAAATATAAATTAAATCAATTCTTGATTAACATTCGAATATAACAAATATTTTTCTATTGAAATTAGAAATTAAAATTAGTTTAGTCTTAATTAGCTGATAATTTATACGCTAATATTTAGCCTAGAATATATTTTGCATAAATTCAATGAAATTAAAACGAATTAATTTAATAGTTGTGCTAAAATATTCAAAACAATATTTTTGCCAAGTACAGTATTACATTTTGTTTTTGTTAATGTTTTTATAATAAACTTGAATATTTGCGTTAAAATTAAATCAAATTACAATAATACTCGTCAAATGATTATAAGATTGTTTTTACAATACAATTTATAATATTTTATTATAGCATTTCTAAATGTATTTTTAAAAATATTTTTAAGCAGTTAATAAGTTCTATTTTTTAAGCAGTGTAAAGATGGTAGTTTGAATGAAGAATGCTAAAATACTCTCAAATGCTTATCAGCTTGTTTAAATCTAATATTTGATCTAGAACGTTTTTGATTGCAAACTAAAGCGAGTGTCTGAGTTGGGAAATCAATTTGTTTTAGATTTTCATTTTCACGATATTCACAGAATTGAGAGGAAAACGTGTTTTGAGTCAGAATTTCCAATAACTATATAAGCCTTAGTCCAGAACCAGAATAAACTGGTTTTCGCGTTCATACGAGTAATGCGATCGCTATATGCAGTGAAGACGTACTGAAGAATATACTGTAATTTTCAGTGCAATGAATGCATGCAATGAAATATAAATCTTTATTTTTTAAAGGAATATTGACATTAAAAAAATTTATTTTCAATCATTAATTCATTTTTATATAACATTTGCCGTTATGCATAACTAAATCGAAATTTTAATTCTATATATAAATTATATATTTTATTTAGATTGTTTTATTTTCATATTTGGTATTGTCATGTAATGTACATCTAAAAGCTATTAAGTTAGATTATCTGAAAATATTACACACACACTAAATAATACTTGATGAAAAATCCAGATATACTTTGCATTAAATATTAGTATGTAGTAGATTTACAACATTTACAAGTTCACATATGTATCAAGTATTAAATGATAATATCCTAATACCAAGGACGAGTATAGTAATAATATTTATACTTTTGAACATGTTAAATTTTATCTTGTTGAATCTTGTTAAATAAAATTTTAATTTTAATAAACAATTGCTTCAAAGTTCTTTTAATGAACATTTCAGTTAAAGGTCACTTAATAAATCTACAGTACATTCTAAATAAAATTGAAATATTTGATGTGTTTATCTGTTTTATTAACTTAACTAAAAAACAAACAAATCTTTTGTTACTTATGCTTCTTAGCGCAAGAATCCCAAGTTTAGCATTTAAACGGAATTCTTCTGCTTATTTACTCTAATGGAAATTTATAACTGGATAGTTTATAACAGGAATTTATAAATTAGATCCTTATTTTGCTAAAAGTATGACAAAATCCAAATAAAAAATTTCTTGCTATTGATTTTTAGTCCAATCTTTTTATTGGATAGTTTTTAATTTAATTTAAAAATTGCAAAACATTTTAGTTTTGAAAAACTTTTTTTTTGATGAAGTGAATAAAAGTGATTTTTACTTAATAAAGTACTGTACAATTAATGGAATATAGAATTTTTAGCAATCCAAAATTACAAAAACTAAAAACTGAAATTTGCTTTTAGTATAATTGCTATTTATTAATTATAATTTTAGACTAGCATTTTTAAAGATAAGTTATTAAACACACTATATTATTTTATAATAATGTACATAACATATTTGAGTATAAATTAATCTTATGCAGGATATAACATTATTAGCTAATTGAATGAAGTTTTGATTGCCATGAATATTCATACTGTACTTATCAAATACTTACAGATTGATTAACTATATGATAATTTTGATTTATTAATAGCTAATTGATCGCAAAACTGTGAATATTTTGTATATCTCAGCGCTGACTGTAGTTCTCAGTCAGCAATAAATAGGTCTTATGACCCGATTTATGCCAATGATGTCAAACGGACTCCGAAAGGAATTCGAGAAATTGCTGTTTACAATAATTAGCTAATTTTATACTGCTTTATTCAATTTTATTACTATTTATTTTAGTATTTATATTTCAATTTACATAATGGGATAGAATTTTCTGTGAGAACTGATTGCTGAGAAGACTCTGATTACTCTCTCGGCGTCCGTTTGACTGCATTGCTAGACATCGGGTCATAAGGCCTACTGATGAAGAAGAGCTACAGTTAGCGCTCAAACTTAGGAAAACATCACTAGTTATGCCATCATTTAATTGTAAATAAATAGTAAGCACTTTACTCTTCAATCTAATTATTGTATTAGTCTTTATTGTTAAAAAGAACTAATTGTTCGAAATATCAGTAATTTATTCTTAATTACTGTAAATCTAATTATAATTGGCATAAATTATGTATCAAATATAACAGAATTAATAAAATTCTTGGGATTAATCAAGCCATTAGAGCAAAATATAACTTGATCTTGATACTGTTCTGGAATCGAAACCAAATCATTATACGAAATTCCGCCCAAAATAAACAAAAATAACTTTCGATTTGTTTGCGTCGATTTGGACTTTTTCTCATTTGCTTTGGAGACGAGAGGAAACCGTATTTCCGATAATTGGTTTTCGAAATATTGTTTCACAATCGACGAAATGCCCGAATGTGTTGCACTGTTTATCCCATTCGCAGCGAATCGTTTGCACAAATCGACAAAGTCTTCAATTACTGTCCAATCTATTCGTCTTTCCTTTTGCTTTTGATCCGCAATGTCTTTGATGTCTTTCGTCTTGACGTCAGGTCTTCTCAAATGGAATAAAATCAAAAGTCGAATCAAATCATTGTTTGTGATCTCTCGCTCGGCTTTTTCGATATATCTCTTCAAATATGCTTTCGACGTATTGTCCGCATTCTTCTGCTCTAATAAAGTCTCTTCAATGTTGACTAATTCGATGAATGTTTTGCTTTTGATTTTATCCATAGCGTTGAATGCATGCAGAATATTCTTATCTACCTTTCCAATGAGCGAGGTATTATTTTCGGCCAATGCTTTAGTTCTGATTTGTTTGAGCACTTGAGTGATAGATAGCATTTGGTAGACAGACGTCTGTTTCAGTTGCTTGTAGTCGGAGTTCGTGTCGTTTTCGTAAATCATTTCCAATTCATTGCAAACAAATGGTCGAAATTCAATGCAATGTCGCAAAGGAGTGATAAAATCGACGCTTCGGTCGATAACTAAAAGCTCGTAATTATTCGACTTTACATTTGGTTTACTTTTCCTAACATTTGTCACCTCTTTCTCGATTCGTTCGGCAATTGTTTGATTCAAATTATGAAAACTTTTATAATATCGAAAAGCTTTCGGAAATTCGCTGATTTGTGTGAATAGATTGACTAATTGCGTAACAGTCTTGTCGACCAAATCGGCTTCAATTACTTTATCGCGGGTTTGTGTCAACCAATCGAGTTTCGGGTTATTGTCGATTAGAATTATATTGCTATCAATGCATTCAAAACAACCCAATTGTAGAAACGAAGAGATTTTTGCGTTTTCTTTCAAACTTTCCAATTGATTGACTCGTATTCTGTCGGTCGAAGCAAAAGTCGAAAATATAGTATAACTGGCGCTCTGTTTGGTCAACAAGTTCTTGTAGAAGACATCGAACTCATTGTCACTCATTTCGCTCAAACTAAGCAAATATATCAAATGATATCTTTGGACCAACTCTTGTGGCAGATTGTCTCTAATGTTGTAATCGCATGATATGCCGATCGGCTCCTCTTTCATGGTATTCACGTCAATCACATTCGCGAGAAGAGCAGCACTTCTGTCATCAGTGACCAGAATCTTTCCCAAAGCCGTCACATCTAAGCCTTTAGTGATTCGCTCAAAATTCACCTTCAATTGCATAATTGGTTGGAAAAAGTTTGTCCAAAGTGTTGTCAACAATATCTGATTAAATTGAGAGCTATTTCGTTGCCTCTCTTTCGCGCAAATTGTGCGCCAAATGCTATTCGACTCATCGCCACAATCGGCGGATAACTCATCAATCGGTTCATTCAGTTGAATGAAATTGACTTTTGTTTCCAACGCCTTCTCTAACGGTTCCATCTTTTTTAGTCGCAGATCAAACTCATCCATAGTTTCAGTTGATTCGGAAAAGTCGAATAAATTCTTTAGAAATGATTTTACACTCATGCTAACTTAATACTAAGATTGTAATGCAACGAATATATCAGTAATAGAGCTTGCTTATTTAAATTGATTTAAATGGAATAAAAGCATTCATTAATCGATTGTTGATTTACTGTACAGAAATTAGAGTAACTTGTATATAATAGTACAAATTAAACTGCTTTATACTATATCTGAGATATCTAAAAGTTTTAACTTCAAACTTTTAAGTGATAAAAGCAGTAATAAATTGTTTAGAGATAAACTAGCCAGTAAACTCTGTCAACTCAAAGTGATACAGTATTTGAATTACCTAGATAAAACGAGAGTTTGGAAATAAATTCAAAGTTTAAACTTTTCGCACTATTCCTTCAACTATCGGTGTGTCGATGAGCTGCCTGTGCGGGAGAGGCTGAGTGTGAGTTGGTGAGGGAGAGGGAGAGAGCGCTACCATCTGCTGCCCGGGCGTCGCACTGGGCGTCGAGTAGACTCGTGTAAGAGAGCACTGAATGCCTGTGAGTGCGAGTGTGAGTGCAGTCGTATATCCGTATCCTCAGTGTAAACGCCATTTAAAAGTTTGATCGAGTGTTCACTGCATTTGCAATATTGGTATCAATTACTACAATATATGTCATATATTTGTTTGAGTTTTTATTACACGTCTTCACTCTAACGCTAATTACTTGTCGAACCTCTTCGGCCGTCGAAGCAGTTTAACCAATCACTACAAATGACAGACTATTACGACAGTATGGGCGACATGTCCGCGTCGAACGGGATGGCCAAAAACAATGACGAGGACAGGTATACAGCCATTGATTCCCTTCACGCCATTCCCTTCCCTACCAACACTCCACTACCTCTGCCGCAGACCAGGCATTCCTCGAGTCGTCCGAACCATAGCTTTGAATGCATTATCGCTTCGGTTCTACCGTTTCGTTTCGTTTCGAGTCGAGACTGTTCTCTCGTTTCAAACCAAATCCACATTTCATTGTTTCAGTTGCCGATCGATTCATACGTTTTTCGCTATTTTTCAAATATTTTTACTCAAAATTATTTTTTCATTAATGGTTTCCGTTTTAGATATGACTCTTGCATTCAGTTTTGTTTTTGATTTTTGCCTTTTATTTTGAATTTATTTGAAATTATTTTCTCGAAATGGTTGAAAATCGCGAATCTAGTCAAAGGATTTAGTGGTAGAAATAAATTTGTAATAACGAGTGAAACGAGTTATTAAAACGAGTAGTAAATTGTGTTTTAATTAAAAGCGATTTTCGAAACGTAAGTCCGGATTGAGAGAGAAATGCGAGAAATGGTTAAAAAGTGTGTAAATGAGTGCGAAATCGACTACAAAATGGTTTAATTAGTTTAAAACTGAAATCGTAATCATGTAATCGTAATGACGATCCGATATGATGTGTAAAATGTTGTTTTTGTTGAAAATGTATCGATCTATTGATTACTGTGTGTATGTACACTCTACTCCGGTATTGTACCTTGTACATTTGGCCAGTTTGGACACAATTCTAATTCGTTTGAATGTTTGCCCAAATGTTTTGCAGGCTTTGAATTGTGTGCCAACTCTTTGGGTCTAATAGACTGCCTATTGAGTGGGAATTGAGTGAAAAAACAATCATTTGATATGATTTGAGACCTATTGTTGAGACAGAATGCAAACCAAACTATGCTTTTGAGACCAATTGACTGGTTCTGGCGTTTGGCTTAAGACACACAACAGACATAACTACCACTAGAATGGCATCAATTGGTATGAATTACCAAATGGTAGGACTAATCAGTGGATAGTTTGTCAAAAGCTTGCATTCATTTTACCATTTATTTTCATATTTAGACTTAATGTTTGTTTTTAATATTTCTAATGATTAGGCGTTTTGTTTGGTTTTTAGGCTTTTTCTTACATTTGAATGAATTGATTGAATTTGTGTGAAATCTAATAAAAACTGCAATTTATTGTCGATTTATAGGAAACTGTTTTTGGGAGGACTCAGTTGGGACACCGAAGAACGTAAGCGCCGGACCTCTTGTTCTGCACTGATTAGGCATTTGCTAATTGAGCCGATACTTCAATTCTATTCCTATAACATGTTTATCAATGCATAAATCAAAAACAGTGTAGAATTTTGACATTCGAGCCATAAATCTCTCTAATCAGGCCTATCAGTGCTCGACAATTGCGTCGAACTTTTCTCTTGTGGTTCGCGTTTTAAACAATGCACTAATCGGTAACCAAACCCCTGTCCGCCCGCAGAGGACATTCTGAACTACTTCAGCAAATTCGGTCAAATCGCAAATGTGAACATCAAATACGATAGTGTGACCGGAAAGCCGCGCGGATTCGGGTTCATCACATTCGGCAATGTGGCGGCAATTGATGCGGTATTTCACGATTCGCTTGAACTAGTTGTTTGACTCGACTCTAATGCCGAGTACTCTTCGGGTGCTATAGGTGCTGAACGGCGGGCCGCATATGATCAAAAACCGGGCGGTCGACCCGAAGAGACCCCGATCCAAACCCGCGTTCAAGAAGATATTTGTGGGCGGAGTCGACGCCGACATGTCTAAGGACGACATTAAGGCCTATTTCGAGCGATTCGGACCGGTATGTGAGGCGTGGGTTGGGTCGCGTGACTCGCGATACTTAAGCACTTGTTTCGCACGATTAGGTGGAAGGCATCGAATGCCCGTTCGATAAGCAAAGAGGCCGAAGACGTGAGTTCTGTTTCATCATATTCGACACCGAAGAGGCCGCGGAGGCAGCCGTTGCCGAACCGAAGCAACTGATTGGCAACAAGGAGTGTGACATCAAAAAAGCACAGCCGCCCAGATTCCAAGGCGGCGCTCAGGGAGGCAGTACCGGTGGTTCGCGGAACGGCCAGCAGAGCTACGGCGGCGGAGGGGGCGGCGGCTACCGAAACGGGTGGTCGGCCGGCGGTGGCGGCGGCGGATACAACGACCGGTCGAACGGTTCGTGGAATAAGAGCTCGTTCGGGAACGAGGGCTCGTACGGCGCCTACCCCTACAAGACCTACACGAACTCGAATTACTATCCGGCAAACTATTAGACGAAACACACATTTATTCTAATCAATCCTAACGTTTCGAATCCTCGATGTAGTGACGATTTTTGACTTATTTCTCTTTTTTATATTATATTAATCCCAAACAAAACAAACAGTTTTTCAAATCGAATCTAAAAAAGTTTTTTAAAAGTAATTCACTTTATCTCTACTCTTCTCTACTCTATCTTTGCATATATTTTCCTCATTTATTAATTCATTAAATGAATAATTTAACAATTATTTGAGCACAAGATCCCATACCAGCGCTTGAAGTCTTGTTCAAAATGTAAAGTAGATTTTGAGACTTCGTAACAAAACATCATTTCAAATGTATTGTCATCGCCGATGAAATATTTATGAAAAAGCAATTTAATATTATTATTAATTCTATCAATCAGCTCTAAAATTTTTTAAAAGATTAGTTAAACTATTTTGAGTGAACCAAATGAGTGAAAAACAAATTAATTATTATTATTATTACAAGAAGTTTTTTTGCATTTTATTCGACTTTCGATTTAATTATGATATTTTTTGGTTTTATTAATGATTTTTTATTCTTAAGATATAAACATATGATTTGTTTTCGAAAGAAAAGAAAATTAAAATAAATAAATGTATTAATTAATTAACTGATGAATCGATCTCTTTGTTTGTGTTTCTAAATACCGTATAATTGAAAACATGACTTGATTTCCGATTTATACCGTATTTTCATTTTCAATGAGAAAATTTGTAGCGTTTCGTAAAGAATCGATTAAAAGAATATAATCTATTTCTAAAATACCATGTTTAACATTTATTTTTTGATTTCTTTCGCATTATCGGGTTTATTTATTTATTTATTTATAAACTTATACTTTGCAAAACAACAATATATATAACACTTTCAAAAATGTCAAACTTTTTCCGAATCGTATTATAAGCTCTAAAAATGTAAGACAAGTCTTGAAACCGAAAACATTTTCTCCGAACTAATCGACCGATTAAATTGATCTTGCTAATTGGCCAATTTGATTACCAAGTCGAATTTAAGCGATTAGTTGAAAATTGTGTTTTGAAAAGAATAAAATTTTGCCGATTTAGTATCAATTTTGTACATAATTTCAAAAATATCCCAAATTTAACCATGCTCATTCAATCAATCCGGTAATCTTCACCACATTCTTCAACTATAATACCGGTATTGAATCGCCAATTGTTTTGACGACGTGTTGGACGTATTGTGTGGACGACTTGAGCGGCATTTCAATGCGTTTGTGTGGTGTGTCTGTGTGTGGGTCTGTCGGCACGAAATGACGTCACAATCGGATAATAGCGTTTGGGTTCGCCTTTGGGTTCGCCTTTGTCTTCGAGAGTTCGTTGCTTTAGTGCCAAATCACGTCCAACGCTCTCTCCCTAAAAGGTGGGCTAAACTCCGAGTGACGTAATTGATGTTTTGAACTCATTTACCGACAAAACGCCATATTTTTTAGCCCTTTATTGTCAATTCGGAGTGAAGTCTAAAGTCTATTGAAAACTAATTAATAAGTTTTGTATTGATTTCGATAACTAATTACAATTAGAAGTAATTTCGGCGAAAAAGTGCGAAACTTTTGAAAGTTAGCGCTAATTGTGTAGAGAGTGAAGTGATTGCAAGCAATAGAGCTATAGTCGACAATATGAGCGATTCGGCCGACGACTCAAATGGGGCTATGAATGAGCAAAACGCGAAGAACCCGATGAACGGCAATAACGGTGAGTACTGGCCGTCCGATCGGCTCATTGTTAGCACTGACACTCATTCGCCGATTGATTGCTTCGTTGGCAATGTCCGCGCCGTCCGAATGCTTAGAAAGCAATGAATTCGAGGACAACAACGACATGAACGACGACAACAGCAAAACCGAAGAGGAGTTCGAGTCGAACGACGCGACCGACGGCGACGACAAGCAGATGGTGTCGGCCAACAAGACCAACGACGACGAGGACAGGTAGCTATTGACGAGTCACTTGCCCTCACTCTTAGCTCTACCACTAATCTAGTTATTAGTGTTTGCATTCACTTGCGATGTAATCACTATTTCATTACATTTTAGTCTTTGATTCGCTATTTATTTGCATATAATTAGCGATTCGATTGACACTAAATATCTCTCTTTTAGACTATTTTTGTTTTAAATTTTATCATTAGTTTTAATTTTACGCAAATTTCGTTTGATTTTCCATTTTTATGATAAATATTCGTAAAAATAGTTCCAATTTATGATAAATGGATTGAATGTTAGTATTAATAACAGAATTGATTGAATGCATTGAATAATTGTCGCGAATTGGCGTTTATTTGCTATAATAACAAGTCTTTTGCAGATCTCCTCAACTCCTGTGTTGGCCTAAACTCTGTGTTTGTAGTCAATTGACTGTTTAGTGTCGATAAACACATTTCACAATTGATTTTTTGTTTTTAACTATATTTTTGCTAAACTCTAATCTCGAAACATATTTTCCAATATTATTGTATAAATGGTTTCTTAAAATAATTCATTTTCATAACATTTTTGAATTGAATTTCTATTTAATTTAATTGTTTTAAATATCTCAACGATTTTCGCTTCGATTTGAAGTAATATTTTATTTAAAATTCTTGTCATTTATTGTCGTATTTAATGATTTATTTAAAATAATTTTAATGATATATATATATCTTATATTAATATTTATTTATTTAAAGTAATGATTATTTATTTAAAGCATCATTTGTTTAAATTGCCAATAATTTTATATAAAATGAATATAAAATTTTATACAATTTTGTTATGAATTGTTTTTGTAAAACTATCTTGTTAGTTTATTGGATTTGAAAAGTCTCTGTCATATTGTTAAACAGTATAAGTAGTGATTAGTTGTAGTCTGACGTCGAACCGACCGCTCGTTCTGACCAAACGGTGAAGACTGGCGTCGACTGAGAGCACCCGATATTGCGTAACCGACTCGAGTCCGACAATCGAATTGCAATTAAACTGATATTTGAATTGTTGTCGAATTGTTTGCGAACTCCAGACTCGAGTGACACTCCAGACACTCGACTCTCACTTCCCATTCATTCTCTCAAAACGTATGCATTTGATTGAAGATCTGATGAACAGATTTACTCCTTTTCCAGCCATTCCTGCCATTAAAGGTCGACACGACTAGACATTCAGAGCTGAATCTCAGTCCAGATGGAAGTTGACTGAAGTTCTTGTGCCAAACGCTCGAACAAAATGGTACTGAAATCCAATCAAAATAAAACATATCATATGTTAAGAACAATTAGTTTTAAAAACATAAAAGTCTCGAAAATAAATTTGTTTTTAAAATTATTTTTGTTCGAAACGCGAACTCTATTTTCGCTCAAAACTTATATTATATACCACTATATAAATGATGCTTAAAATTACATTATATTTAATAATCATTATTTAAAATAATATATTTATAATATTTTTCTCTTGTTTTTCTCCTTTTCAAAGGTTTTAATTATTGATTAAAAATAATTCTGTTCTGAAACCGAATTTTTAGCGTTCATGACATTAATGAGACGATTCATTAAATTAAAACTCTTTGCATATAAAGCCATAAATTGTAGTATTTATAGGAATTATTAATCTCTTCCGTTGTCTCCGTTTCCCATTTGATTCACTAAATAAATGCTATATTTTTTGTTCAACAGAAAGCTATTTATCGGTGGTTTGAGTTGGGATACCGAGGAAAGTGAGTATTGAATTAATTAACAATTTTTAGGGAAGAGCTGCGAATAAAACGTTTTTACAAATTCCATGCATTTGTAGGCATAAGTTGTTCGCATATTTAAGCTCTCATTTAAATTATAAGTTTAACCGGTTTTTCGGTTTAAAACATTGTCACCTATTAAGCATTAGACTAATGTTGAGTATAGAATTTTTATCTAGATTATTGAGATTTTATCAATTTATAGCAATTTTTAAACATTACTACTGAAATAGTATAGAAATGACTATTTGGTCGTTAGGTTTAACTGCATATACTGTAAGAGTCAGAGGTTTAGGTGAACTCATGCTTACAAATGGATAGAAGCCTTATATCATATGTGCTCTTCATATCTCAAGTCTGATTGAAGTTTAAGTTATTAAACAATTTTATGTCTATTTTGTCGAACAGAGGATTTGAAGGAATACTTTGCGAAATACGGGTCAGTAGTGGACGTTAGCATCAAATACGACGCCGTGTCCGGCAATCCGCGCGGTTTTGGTTTTATTACATTCGCTGCCGAAGACTCGATTGAAGAGGTAATGGATTTGGTACTAACGCTTCAACCATTGGTCCGAACTTTCCTTTTGTGGTAATTCCGTTGTTTCCGATTTGATAGGTCTTGAAATCGGGTCCGCATGTGATTCGCACCAAAACCGTTGACCCGAAGAGGGCGAAGTCGCGGCCCATTTGTAAGAAGATATTCGTCGGCGGAATCGACTCGAATATGACTGAAGAGGAGATTAAAAAATATTTCTTAAAGTTTGGAAACGTATGTATTGACCCATTCGATGATCCGATGGTTTGTTTAATTGATTCCTTCTATTCGGTTGTGCGGAACGACAGGTCGAAGGAATTGAACTGCCATTCGATCGACAGCGCAATCGGAGGCGAGAGTTCTGTTTCATAATCTTCGACACCGAAGAGGCGGCCGAAGCGGCGGTAAAAGAGGCCAAACAGACGATTGGAAGCAAAGAGTGCGACATAAAGAAGGCTCAGCCCCAGCCGGTCGCGCAGCAGCAGAAGCGGATGCAACAGCAGAACTACAACTACGACTCGTATGAGGGCGGCAACAGCCGAAGAGGTGGTGGCGGTGGTGGAGGGCGGCGGGACAACTACCACGGCCAGGGCAACTGGAGCGGATACAACAGCGCACAGAACTATTACGGCAACTATTATGGCAATCAATACCCGAACGCTTACGGATACCCAAACCAAAGTCAATACGACTATTACAGTCAATACGGCTATAGTTACGGCGATTATTGGAATTACTACGGATATGGAGACACGTCCGGAGCCGTCGCCGGCGACTACACTCAGTCGGCCGACACGACTGCCACTTATGGCTCCGGCGCCCAAACCGGGTCTCAAACCGCTTCCCATTCACACTCACATCACGGCTCGAGCTCCGGAAGCGCTTCCGCCGGCAAAATGATCCGCAAATCTGGCTCCTCGTCCACTAACTATCATCCCTACCGGAGCTCTACTCAACACTAACTCCTCTTCTATTCAAACTACTGTTCCCTCATCTCAAGTCTCGCTTTGTTTTCCAGTCTTCGATGTTTCGCCCAAATGAACACAAACTTAAAGAAAATCTCTTTTTGTTTATTTCGACAATAATTTTGTTTAAATTATAATTTCCTTTATTTCGATTAATTGTCACTAAAATTCAGTTCGTTTTTCAATCAGTTTTT